>CAOLHI010004962.1:0-90241 GCA_948474755.1 Ctenosaura bakeri | reverse complement strand
AGGAGGAGGAGGGGAAATATTTTGCATAATAGAGTATTCCTATCAGGGTGCTATACTACCATGTCCCTTTCCAATACATTCTGTTCCCTTTCATTGTGATTTCCATTCTACCAGCACCATCCAAAAATAATCTGGGCCACTGGGTTGTTTTGTGATGCCCCCCCCAATTCTCTTTTCTTTAAAAAAAAAAAATGGATACCACTGCAAAGCTTGAAGTTCTCCCAAGACCCCTATATTCCTCTTGTGCATGAGTGCTACCATATCAGGATCCATGTCTAGACTTCTTTTTCTCTTCTTTTTTCTTCTTTATTTTGTATGTAGGAAGTGCTGATGATCGTAGACCTATTCTGGTATTCAAAAAGGTTAAAGCAACTAAATTAGGAAGGGAACATGCTAGATTCCCCACCCCCATTTTCATTCACCTTGCTCCTGTGCTTATGTAGCATTTACAAAGTTTGGGGTGGGGGTACTTGTCCTGGCTAAGATGAAATGCATCACAGCACAACTGCACTATGACACAACAGCATGAGATGGAGCCAGAGAGCTCTTAAGCCCATTATTTCCTCTTTCTCACCAATGCTAAGTTCATCCATCCATCTTTTCGTTAAGTGTAGACTTGGGCTAATTGTACATGAGCTGAATAAAATTCCCTCCCTTGCCTTTCCTGTGGATTTTTTCTCTTAATGTTCAACATGTGTGCGACAAACCTGATGGGAGGGGGTCTTGACAACAGAACCTCCTTGGCAACTGAGAGTGTTTAAGCTGATTGGATGGTGAAATGCAACCTTGGATAGCCCAGGGGAGGGGCTGGTGGAAAGAGGAAGATAACGGATTTTAACTGTCTGGTGGTTGTTTGAAAAGGAGTGTGATTTGTGGTGTGTTTGGGAGAGGTTTGAGATTCAAAGAGCTCTGTGGGAGGGAGAACTGAGAAACTGGGTGTTCGAAAGATAGTGAATAAATTGAAAGAGAGAGAGAGAAGATTGAAGTGCTGTTTATAAACATTGAGATACAAAACACATTTAAAGCAACAGTGTTACAACAGATGTTTGAAGTTCTGTGTTCCTTAAAACAGTGTCACAGAGTCTTATTTTGAATCCTGGAATATACATGCAACCAATAACATCTTGACCTTAGTGCCAACAGTACCACAGTCTTGGAAAATATGAATCACTGCTGATCCTTACATCTGGGAGAAGGGCAAATTTAGGGAAGGCAGTAAACAGGGGAGAGTCTTTAAAGGAAGAAGCCAAGAGGGGAGAAGAGTGAGGAAGTGACTGCATTCTCAGAGAGGGAGAACTGAGGCAAACCCATTTGTTCTGGCCCTGGCTTGATTCAGAGATCTCCCTGGCTGTTCAGTTCTGATCACAAAGAGGTGTCAGGCTGGGCAAACCTTGAGGGTGCACCTGTCACACTCAGCACTGACGGGTGGCGTTTTTCTTTTTGTCCATGTGTCTTACAATGTGTTTTGGAAGAACATCATAGCCCCATTTGTTTGAACTCAGTTTTCCTCATTTTCTGAGCCATCATGAAGAAGGACCCCAGATGACAGCTTATGCAATCTACTTTTCTGAACACTGCAGTTGAATCTTCTGCCACTTCTAGCAACACTGTGTGCAAGTCAAATGCCAAGAGAACAATTTTATTAAGTACCACTCAAAAACGAGATATCATCTAGTAGGAAAACACTACCTTTGAAACAAAAGAGACAGACCTGGTATTTTTTGATGTACCCACAAATTGAACAAACGTAGATATAAAAAGAAATGATGCTGTTTTATTCTAAGAAACTTCCATCAACCCACACTGTGTTAAGGCATCACATCTGTAAATATGTCCTGTCCTAGAAGCCAAGATCCAGCCTATCCTGTCCTGGAAGGCAGGAGGTATAAAGTCAGCACAGTGTAATGGTTTGAATGTTGGATGATGGTCATTTCCACACCACAGTTGTCAATCCAGGAGCCCTGACACATGGACACACAGACACATCTGACACCACCCAGTAGGAAAAAAAGGCCCCAGAAAAAGGCAACCAATCAGATACTATGGGGCAGAGAAAGAGCAGGGAGAAGGTATCACTATTAATACCATAATGTGGAAGGAGAAGCGATTTTAATGCCACTACCCCGCTGCTGCCGAGTGATGTGTGTGAAAGAGAGTGGTGGAAAACTACTCCTGTCCTGGGCTTGGCAATGCTGGGATGTCCATTGATCATCCCAGCAATGAGGTGAGGTGCGGAAATGGCCTATGACTCTGAAGACCAAAGTTCAAATCCCCACTCAGCCATGATAACACACTGGGTGACCATGGGCAAGTCACACTCTCTCAGCCTCAGAGGGAGACAAAGGCAAAATCTGACTAAATCTTGCCAAGAAAATCCCATGATAGGTTCAGCTTAGGGTCAGAAATGACTTGAACACACACAATGACAAAAACAACAACCTGTAAGAGAGATTGGATATAAAGGAAATAAAATAAATCCAGTGTTGGTGGACATCCTAATGATGTCGTTTTGAATGTGATGTTTTAGCCTTGATTCTTCAGGCTGGCTCACATATGCACATTCATCACTTGACAGCTACTAAATAATACCAAGTAATACCTTGTATGTGTGAATGATTCAGCACAGATACCAGCATGGGAGTAGGAGCAAAAAATAGTCCTATGTAGTATAGAAGCAAACAAGGACTTAAACTGAATGGGAAATCTTTGAACAACATATTGCACATCCACTTAAATTCATTTCTGTATGTGGCAACTGCAATGAAAACTAGTTTGGAATGAAATACAAATAGAAGTTTGGGTTGTCCATTTATTTATACATTTGTCTGAACGTGGAGAACAAACATGAAAACATGGCCTGCATCAATTGTTGAATTTTGAGTTATTTATTATTGTGTGCCTTCAAGTTGTTTCTGATTTATGGAGATTCTAAGGCAAATATGAAAGCCACAGTGATATAGTAGTTTGAGTGTTGGATTAGGGGGATGAGAGTTCAGTTCCTTGCAGAACAATGGAAATCCACTGGGTGTCCTTGGACAACTCACACTCTTTCACCCTCACAGGAAGGCAAAGACAAACCACCACTGAACAAATTGTTCCAAGGGAACACTGTGATAGGGTTGCCTTAGGGTCTTATAAGTTGGAAATGACTTAACAGCATACAACAACAAACCAACCTATTACCGGGTTTTCTTGGCACTGTTTGTTCAAAGCAGGTTTACCATTGGCTTCCTTCTGAGGCTGAGAGAGTGTGACTTGTCCAAGGTCACTCAGTGAGTTTTCTCGGTGGAGCAAAGATTCAGACCCTGGTCTTCCAAAATCTTAGTTCAACTCTCAGACCATTACACCATGCTGGCAATACATAGACAAATGGCATTCTCTAGTAAAGATTATCAACAAGATTCTGTGAACTCAGCATTATTGTATAAGAGACTTTCTGCAAACAAGTTTCTCCTACCCAACCCCTAAACATCATGAAGTATAAATCGTGCCTGAAAATTTTGTAGGAGCTCTCATATTCTCCCAGAGCAGAGCAAAAAATGCTGGATTATTAATTCTTACATGTGAGGATCAAATAAGAGAACATTTACATCCCTGGACAGAGAAGGACTAAAGAAAACATGCCCCTTTTCCAAGAGAACCAACAGAACCCCAAACACACAATTTTCATCCAGAACCGTATCATCATTCATGATTCTCTTTCAGCAGAAGTGTAAGAGATGGAATCACTTTCTCAGTTATCCAATAGACAGTGTTAGTTGCAGCAACAAATGTTCTGAAGATCTGAATTGCCACTTATTATTTGCTCTGAAGTTTGTTCACAATGTGATGACAGTCAAAGGTAGGTGATACAGAGTGATGTGAACAATCTGAGAAGAAACCATTGTACAGTGAGATGACAGCAAATTGATTGGTTTATTCAATGCATGCTATTTATCTGTGTAAAACTCAGTTGAGGCCATCCATAAAGTGTGCTGATGAGATTTTGCAGAGAAGAGGAGAATATCATCTGGATATGTGCAAGTATGTTACAATGCAAGTGAAAGTAAACCCACAGATCTAATATATAAAAGTCAAAGTCTGTCTGTTTGTCTGTGCCAGGTGAAAACTTCATATGATTGGCTGTGTCAAGCGAAGACCTCATATGATTGGCTGTGTCAGGTGAAGACCTCATATGATTGGCTGCCTAAGAAGATTCTATGGAATCCTGGGGTTTGCAGTTTAGGGAAGGGCCTTTAGGATTCTCAGCCAGAGAGCTCTTGGGCCTCAGTCAACTGTGTCTGTCTTGAATAGGCCAGTTACTATGGAGATGAGACCTAGCAGGAAGGAGGAGGGCAGTGCATTCCTTCAGGAACCCTACCTCTGTATGTTAATAACTCTGAATACAGATTGGATTGGGGAATATGGGAAGAAGTTACAGGTACTGGACAAGACAGTTCAGGGAATTAGAGACACAGGATCTCAAATCTTTGTAACAAATATTACCCAGGAGAAAAAGTCCTGGACAACGCCAGGTATATACGCTAGCTTGTTATAAGATTTAGCTTCAACTGAAAGCAACACCACACTGGAAATTTACCTGTTCTCAATGGAAAGATCATGGGGCTTCAATGGAGGACTGTCAAATAAATGAACCTATCCAGATATGGTATGGTAAGCAAGGCAAGCAGACTGTGAAGATCAAGGTGGTATCTAAGAAGACCTGGTACTGAGATATTTAGAGCCTTATAATATGTCCAGACCTGCAATCCAGCATCCCCTGAGTGTACCATAAACATCTGCATGCAGTGATACACCATGCCAGCACTATGAAAACCTCAGGTAGAAAAGCAAAATTTCACAACACATATCCATTACTGGGTGCCATTGCATGCAATGTGTAATACACAATCACAATGCACAATGTGTAATTACAATGTGCCATGCACAACTGTAATGTATAGTGCTTAAGGCACAACCACAATGCACAACTGCAATGTTCAATCACGATACACAACATTGGCAGCAGAATACCTCAGTTGCACAATGACAAACAATACACTCTGAATGAGTAGTGTGTCTTAAGCATGTGGATGCCAGCCTACGTGTGACAATATCTATGCAACTGTGATCATTGTGATCTGAAATTCTTTGTTGGTTACTTTTAAATCATTTTTGTTGTTGTGTGCCTTCAAATCATCTCCTGCTTATGACAACCCTAAGATAAACCTATCATGGGCTTTCCTTGCAAGATTTGTCTAGAGGAGGTTTGCTTTTGTCTTCTTCTGAGGCTGAGAGAGTATGACTTGCCCAAGATTACCAAATGGGTGCATTTTATTATTAATCTTTACCATTGAGGTGCTTGTGGTGTTTTCTACTTCACGGGCCAGCAGTGGAGGCTGGTGGCTCCAAGATCAGTGGAGAAATGAATCTGCCTAGGGTTTTTTTTTTCCAAAGTAAAAGGGGGATATCCAATGTGCTAAGCCTATTTGTGGAATAGGGATAAGCATCTTAAGTGGCTCATTCAAAGTTCAGACTAAAGATGAAAGCACATTCACCACCCCACTCCACTAGCTTTTACTGTACACCAAATTAATTGGGCTGGCTTTGGTTGCTATGTACCTCGATATGCCTTGCATAAGTATGGGATCATCATTCGCACTATATCAAGATGCCACTCTACAGCTTGAAAATGCATACTATTGTGGGGCCAGGAGTCGAATATGTGGCTTCCTTACAGCTCTCAGATAAGATCAAATCACCTGACAAGGACATGGGGAGGGGGTTGGGTCATTCTCTCACATTCCTGAAATCTGAGATATGTACAGATGGCTGTCACTTATTTAAATACAGCTTCCTCATTCATTGTACTTATGTACATTAATAAATGCATTTCCCTTTATATCCCAATTTCTCGAGTCTTATCTCTGTGTTGCCTTTCCTTGTGCAACTGAGAGTCATCTCAGAAGTCTGGTGAACAGCTTGTGTAATGTGTCTCCAGAGTGTTAACTACAACAAAGCAGAAACAGAAGCTATAATACATATGAGGAAGAGCAATGTCCTTTAATGTAGCACTTGGAAAGGCAGATCAACTGAAAATGTTTATGTATCAACCAAAGTATATCAAAATTGGTCATATGACCAATCCTTCGTGACCTCTTCATTCAGAGAGCACTGCTGTTTTATTCTGGTAACTGATTGTCAATGCAGAAAGAAATGAGGACTCTTATCAGTGATCTCTAAGATGAATTTACACATAAACCAGTTGTTCCCTCTAAACATTCTTACATCTGAAGCTGAACAGTCTGTACATAAAAATTGAACTTTCACCAGTATATGAAAAAATTCTTAGAGAAATTCACTCCATTAGTCTTGTTCGTGACATATCTGGGTTTAGGGATTGATGAGTATATAAGTAGCCACTTTGATCAGAATTTAATAACATTACAATATTGGAATGTTGTGAGGGAAAAGCAAAGCAGCCAGATTAGCCTACTGGAACACATCTAAATAGCAATAAGAAGTATCTCTACAACATTTTAACAAGATCATGACCACAATATCACCATTAAATTGGGCAGTTTACAACATTGAAATATGAGAGGAAAGCAAAGCAGCCAGATTAGCACACTACCCATTATGTTGGGTAGTTGTTGCAAACAGTCCTTCATGAAACATTGCAAGCATCACAGGAGATCCAGCAAAGCAGTGTCAGCTGGTCTAAACCAAAATGAACCACAGGACCAATGGGATACTGATACAGTACAGGCATCTACTTGTCAGTTTGCTCCCTTGTTTCCTAAATACAACACAAAATGCACAACACCTTGTAGCAATTGTCATGGTGAGAGATGTAAAAACAAAGGAAACATTGACCTGTATCATATTGTTAGTTCCAAACAGAGTAGACTTTTAAATCTGTGGGATTTCCATCAATGGTAATACACTACTCATTCATTCTCATTCAAGTATTTCTAATTTTGCTGGAACTACCAATCAGGTTGGAAAGTCTTGATCAAAAATATGAGAGGAGTGGTACCTATGATGGCTTAAGTGCTTGTGTTTGAA
The DNA here is from genome assembly GCA_948474755.1 of Ctenosaura bakeri. Lineage (NCBI taxonomy): Eukaryota > Metazoa > Chordata > Lepidosauria > Squamata > Iguanidae > Ctenosaura > Ctenosaura bakeri. Next base: position 83,194 of record CAOLHI010004962.1, on the reverse strand, counting down.
ATAAAATGTGTTTCATTAACAAAGTTGATCTGGAACATTCTAGATATTTCTGAAATGAGGAACAGTTGACTATCCTTGAATTAATATGTATGAATTGTGTAGGAGTGTAGGAGAACAGACAACATTGTAGTAACACACTTTGGTTTATAGTGAAATGCCAAAGGCTGCATTCAGTAGTGATGGTTGATGCACAGAAGTGACTTGGCATGTTCTGGGAGTCAGCACTGGCTGGCTTTGTCAAATGATTATCATGGGCTGAAAAGGTCATGAGATAGAATAGGCCTTGAGGCTGTAATCCTAACCACAGTTGCTAGGAAAATGCCCCTCTGTACTCCATCACAGCTTCTCATAAACATGGTGATGGCAGGATTGTAACTCTGGCATTTTCAGTCATTGTACCCTCTAAAACTGACACTTCACTTAGAAGAGGAAATGCTACTGCTTATTTGCATATCTGAAATAATTTCATTATATGTATATCTCAAAAGTCGTTGAAAATTGCCTTTCAACGAAGCTTGAGATTGCTACCTCTCTCTGCAAAGAGACTGAACAGGGGAGCTTCCCATTGTATATGCTGGAGCTTTTACATGTATGCAAATTTCAAATTGCCTATTCATCAGGTTTAAAAACCAAAGTAAGAAAAGAAATTCAGAAGATGAGCAAAAAATACTGCAGAAAATAGCCTTGCTGAGATTGGTTCCAGTTGTCAAAATGGTACCCATTTCTAATGATCCAGATTAAGCATTGGGAAGAAAGTAGCAAGGGAAGCGTTTGGAAGTAACCAGCTGCAGTGACCAGCTGTCATTAATATATAACCAATTGCCTTTCCCAGTAATAAGGTATAACTAGGTTGTAATAAAATCATAACTTCTTTTGCAGTATAATTTTTAATTTGTAGTTACTTTTATGGTACAACAGTGTGGAAGAAAATTATGACTTGGTTCATATCATGTACTGATTGTATCATGTATTGCTTCATGTTGCACATTACAATTTTTTCAAGTAACTGATTTTAAGTAACTGAATTTATTACTTTTGAGAAAGGGGAAAGTGAAGAACAAAATCTAAACTCCAAAGGCAAGCAATACTGTTATTAGGATAACACAAGTGTATATGCTTCCAAATGCTACAGTATTCTTTGTCAAACTATATGTTTAAAAAAAAATGTAAGAAAGAAACACAGAATGCCAGAAAAACTGGCTAAATGTTTTAAGACATTGAGGTCTGTGATTAAACTCATTCAGATTGTGCACAATTCCTATATAGGGCTGAGCTTAAAAATGAACCTCAGGTAGAATCTTCAAAGAGACAACTGTGTTAGTCTGTTTTAGCCTAAGGAAAGAAAGGAGGAATAAAAGTGGAACAGGTTGAGTCTAGTAGACTAAATTATTTATTCTGAGACTAAATGATAAACTTTTTTGGATTTCACTTGACTTCTCCAGATGCACTAAGGGAGCACAGTATTAAGCCACAGGTATTTAACACTAATTACATAGTTGGGGAGGGTTGGAATCAGTATGTTATGAGATACAAGTAATTGCTAATTGTGACCCTGGTAATAAAACTTCAAAGAGCTGTATAAAATGACAAGGTGAAAATCTTGGCTGGCCATCCTATTAGTGAATTATGATAGCTTCAATGTATCATAACCTACTTTTTTGGTAGTTGCATAGTTTGAAATTCATTACTGACAATGCAATGAGAAAAATCCCAACAAAAATCCCAAAAAAGTGAACAACACTTTTTAAGCAAGGTAGCATCCCCACCTCCACATGAATGTTCCCATGTCGTTGGAAAGTAGCAGATCAGTGAAGATGCATCCATCTATTTGCCTGTACTGGATGCTCTACAAACACACCATCTGCAGGACCTCCCAAGGACACTCAGAAGTCCTTGTGCATCCTGTTGGAGCATGTCCAGCTATAGGAAAATACCCAGACACACCTCTGCCAACCTCCCCATTCTCCAATGACATGTAGAGGGCCAGGGGTAAGCTGTGTCACTGAAAAGAGAAAGAGAGTAACACTTGAAGACAAAGCTATGGAGCTGTAGCTACAGGGCAGATGTACAACTCTCATTGCAAGATCTGAGCCTTCAAGTCTCTTAGTCATGGGATGTGAAAGCAATAAATCATATTTACCTGGCAATCATTGAATCATAGAGCTGGAAGAGACCACAACGGCCATCAACTCCAACCCTCTGCCATGCAGGAATACGCAATCAAAGCATTCCCAATAAATGGACATCTAGCCTCTGTTCAAAAACTTCCAAAGAAGGAGTCTCCACCACACCCTGAGGCAGTGTATTCCACTGTCCAACTGCTCCCACTGCCAGAGAGTTCTTCCTAATGTTTGGGTGGAATCTCTTTTTCTGAAGCTTGAAGTCAGTGTCCCATGTCCTAGTACCTGCAGGAGAAAACAAGCCTGCTCCATCTTATATATGAAATACCTTCAAATATTTAGACACAACTATCATGCTACCTCCTAACCTTCTCTTCTCCAGGCTAAACATACCCAGCTGCCTGAGATGCTCCTCATGGGGCATGGTTTCTAGTCAGTTCTCTTGTGATGAGAAAAATTTCTGGGGAAATTTCTACTGTTACATGTGCAGCCATGATGGAAATAAATATATCAATATGTGTATATGCAGCATGGCCAGAAATCATTGTCTCTGTTCATACTTCTGCTGATGGATTGCAATTTGCATTATATATCCAAATTCAACTGTTCATTTTCCAATCTTCCTTTGGAAATTTCTTCAAATCCCTTTTGAATTACAATTTGAGTTACCCACCCACTCCCATTTTTGATCACATAGGCCCTTTCCGCATGAGTTGAGTGAATCGCTCTGTGCCGTTACTTCCCAGCTCTTCTTGGGTCCGAAGTAATGCACACTGTCCCTTGAGCCCTTCCACAGGGCTCCTCCACTGGTGCAGGGCGAACCGGAGCAGTGTGAGGTCTGTAGATCCACACTACTCTGGTTCAAAATGGCGGCTTCCGGTGGCTTCGTGGGAGTGGACCAACCGCTGAGGCTGGCCAGGCCCACAGCCCGCCCTCCGCTGATCACAGGCTCACATTGATGCAAGCCTGCATGTCTGCACAGGTAAATAGGAACGCAATGGCGCATTCCAGAAAATGTAAAGACCTGATTTTTCCAGTCTTTACTTAGTGTGGGGGAGGACCACCTGGGGGCAAGTTGGATGGGACTGAGGTGCGGAACTAAGTTAAATAGTCCTCACCTAGTCCGATCCAAGGTGAAGACGACCTCCGTGCCAGGATGCCTTGGTCCATTTTAACTGCCTCGTGTGGAAAGGGACATAGACTGATGAAGTGTTTTAGGAAACTGGAAAGTTTGGACTGTTGTAGACTAATAGGTGATCTCTATAAAACTGTTGTCAGCTTTTGGATATTGTTTTATTCCTATGGAGCAAAACAGCTACTCTCATATTAGGAAAGTGAAAGATCACATTTTAAAAATTATAATTATACTGTCATTATACTATATTTATACTATAATTATACTACTGACCAGTTATTTTCAGGGGCTTGAACTGTAAAAGGTGATTGTGGCTTAAAAAAACCCTCTTTCCACAATTCACATGGTTATCTACTGACCTTGGCTTTAGACAACATCTTTCCTCTTGCTTTTCTCCTCCAACAACCATCTTAAAACTGAATTTGTCATCTCATCACTATATGCACATATTTTGCATTTCTATTGCTATTCCCACATACAGCCTGCTCATTCATAGCTATAGAGGTCTGTTCCTAGGCACCTCACTCCATGAACCTGATGAAGTAGACTTAAATCTATGAAAGCTTATGCTACCAACTTCTTCCTTTCAGTTAGTCTCAAAGGTACTAAAAGTGCCTTTTGGATAGTGAGCCAGACTAAAATAGCTATGTCTTTGAATTTTATTTTGAAACTCTTCGATAGGTGCTTTTTTTACAGCTTGGCAGTTGCAAGTTGATCCAGGACAGCATTGTCATGAACATCAAGAGCCTCCCAGCAATGTCCACATCTATGATCTCATGAATTCCTCAACAGGATCTTTCCTGAACAAGATTCCAGGAATCAGCACTGTATTTTACAAGAGTGGCAGCTCATCATCACAATTGCATTGCTTAACAATGAGCAGCACGGATACATTTCAGTAAGCTATATGGAAATCAATGTTGGGTTTGCAAAAATGGCTTCTTAATGACCTTTTGCAGCCCTCCAGTCCAGGAAGTCTCATTAATATTTGCAAAATCACTGGAGGCTCTGTAGTAGAAGCCTTCATTCAGTGAAACAGAGGGCCGTTAGTTAATGCTTCCCTCTCTGATTAGAGAGACTCATGAGTCATACTGAAAGAACCACCTGAAGGACAACAGACATTGTAGGAGGAAAGAAGAAAAGACTCCTAAAGAGAGAGCAGAGAGCCACGCAAAGGTAGTCCTTGGGCTGTTATACATCAAACCCCAAACAGCAAATGTCACATTGGGTTTCTTTCAACTTGAGAAATGAGGTCTTCTGCTTCAGACCCATGCTGGAACAACTATCAGTGTGAATTATTCTAGGTGATAACTTCTGATAGTTGATGTGTGAACACTGCTGTGTGACTGATGTTTGTGTTATTGGCTTAAGCCAAGATTGTTATCTTCCCTTTGCAGTAGCAATGACATCACTTTGCTAGGGAGGAAACATTCAAAGGCCAGGATCCTGTTAGTGATATCTGCAAGTCTAAGTCCAATGTATGCATGTGTGTGTGTGTTTTAATTGTTGTGGAGGTTAATGTTCCCTCCTTCCATCCACAATGACTTCCCACTGGGAGTCACCATTTCACTTTGATATTCCCCTCTTTACAGTTGATGAAGGGGGATTGGAAAAGTGTTTTACTATGTCCCTATAGCCAGATGCAAAGCAATTACATCATCTATTGAGGCCTCTAGAGGACCCTGGAGAGTCTCAGAAGATGATGTCATCAGCCTGTGTCTGACAATAGGGACATAGCCAGACACTTCTCTAACCCCTCTTCACCACTTTTCACCAGCCCTGAATGGCTGGAGGGAGGGCTATAATGGCTAAATTGTGAGTCTGGGAAGGTCCAAGAGGAGACACATAGCACAGTACCACCTGCAAAATTTTATGCTATACACCTCATAGCTGTTCTATGATACTGTCTCCTGCACTTTCATATACAATGTCCTCAAATTTAGCCACTGAAACTGTACGGTTTAGAAATACAGTTTACAAATAGAAAAAAACAATGACTGATACAAAAAAAGTTTCAAAAACCTATATTTTTGCCATGGAGTACCCTTTTTTGTCCCAGACGAAGTAACCAATTAGGACACAAAAGGCCTATGCCATTCTTTTTCCCCCAAAAAAATATGGTGGATGGAAGCAGAAGTGATATGATCTGATTGTCAGTAGGTCTGCCGAGTTTGGAGAAAACTGAAATGTTACTCCATGGCAGGACACTGAGATTCACTGGGGTTAGAAAGCACCACACAATGTACAAAGTATGCTTGGTCTGTCTGTATTGTCCTTGTATTCCATCTTTGTTCTCTGGTTCTGGGCATTTGTGCAGAATGTAATTGATTGTGTACACAGAAACACTCCTTTGGGTACCAGTCACTGAGACATTTCTATACCCCACAATGCATTTGAATTGTGACTGAGGACAGAAAATACCACGAGAACCAACATGGCATAGTGGTTTGAGCATTGGATTACAACTCTGGAGACCGGAGTTCAAGTCCCCATCAGCCCATAGAAATCCATTGGGTTACCTTGGCCAAGTCATACTCCCTCATCAGAAGGCAAAGGCAAAATCCCTCTGAACAAATCTTGACAAGAAAACCCCACTTTAGAGCTGCCATAAGTCAGAAGTGACTTGAAACCACACAACAACAACAGAAAAAAATCCCACAGTTCACATATTGCAGGGTTTTTTTTTTTCCAAAAAATAATCCTAGAATATGAGAGTTTAAAAATGTACGACAGGTTATTTAAATAAAACATAGGCTGAGATCCTACATTGCCCAGAATAGCATAAGAGTTCCACTGATAGAATACCAAAACATCCTGATCACCACGCCCAGGACTCTTAGCTCTGCCATAATAGATCCTCTGAATAGCCATTCCATTGCTGATACAGAGTACAGCAGACAGAATAAGCATCTGGTTGTATTCCATAGCTAGATACAGACCAATGACCTCTGCCAAGATCCTCCAAGGCACAGTCAGATGCTTCTTTGATCCTCTACACTCTCTATCATCCATGGAATAGCCATTCAGAAGGGTTATTATGGCAACATTGTGAGTGCTAGGGATTTGGAGCATTATGGAAAGTGGAAGAGAATATCCAACCTCGCAACAATAAGAAAAGAAAAATGCAGGCATAAAATGGACTTCTGCTTGCATATCATCACTAACAGGATGCCAGTCAACCTGTCATAGGCCAGCAATAGTTTACACAATATTATCAGAATTCAGCTCTAGAACTTTTCCATGCACAGGTGCAGAGCCAGAAGACGAGCCATAAATTCCAAAATCCACATCGGTGAAATATCTTTCTTTGGTCAACAAAAAGGTCACAAAGATGTGCAAGTATGTCAGACATCTTCATCAACTTGGAAAAGGAAATAATAGTTTGAGAAGAATGCATGGTAGCCATCAAGAGAGGCTGACATCATGTTGAAGTCATGGTGGCTTCATGAGCACAGTTAAAAGATGAAATGGGGGAGATGAGGTCTGCAGAGATTTAAATGAGAAAGCTTTAAAACAGGGTGAGCAAAAGTGTGGCTCTCCAGATGTTGTTGAACTGCAGCTCACAGCATTCTTCACCATTAACCACAGCTGATGGGCATTTCATTCCAACAACTGCTCTAGAAGATGAAATGCTGATTTCTATCTGCATTTGAAGATTTCCTTAGGACAGCCAGAAACAAGAAAGAAAAGTTTGATTTCCCCATTTTGGAATTACAAAATCCAACTGTCAGCTCCAGGTAAATTCTCCCAGATTTCAAGGTTCTTGTCCAGATATTTATCATAGTTAGGCCAGACTGGAGAATTCCCCTTGGCTATTTTTGTTGTTGTTATTACTATTCCTAAGCTAAGCAAAACATCACAGATATAGCTACAGTGAACCTGAAACCTATTTTGTTCTCTGTCAGATTCTCAGCATCAGCAGGCCATATCGCTGAATCTCTGTGTATTTTCATCCAACTGTCCAATTTTCAGATAAAGGAAAAGCAAAGGCAGGTGCTGTTATCATGTCATTTACCTCCAGCTCCTTGTGTATTTGAGCAGAAGGTGCTGTGTGCCTCGTAGGATGCTAGCCTGCCTGACGTAGTTTTCATATCCACAGTTGACAGAGCCAAAAGAAGTAAGATAAGCTGCACTGTTCCAGGATATGATGGCAAATAGAAATTGACTCTCATCAAACTCTCTGCGGTTCTACATAACACTTGAGTGGGGTTTTCAGCAAAGACAAGTAAAAAAATTGGTAAACTTCTTTGAGATGTATGGCTCAGTCTGTTTTCAGTCAGTGTCCATTTTGTATGTGGATCAATTCAGAACTGTTCCATAGGGAGGAGAGAGAAAATCAGTGCCTTCCCACCCCAGTAAGAATCCCCCTTGCAATGAAATTTTACTTCAGTTCCCAAATTTCTAGCATTGCAAAGAGACACTGAAAATAGTTCACACCTAGAACTAATATTTTCTGTGTTTGCATTCCCTTGGTAACTTTGCTCTTTTCCTTGGGTGCCTAAACTGTGGCCCTTTTGGTATCTTTCCTTTGTCCCGGTGGCATCCAGTGACGATGGCTGCAGTGACCCTCCCCTCCACATCAGCTGCCTGCAGGATTCTGGAAGCACGATAGCCATGCCTCTTCCTGCCGCAGCACAGCTAGGTACTGTCCCGGGCTGTGCTGGAGCAGGAAGAGCAGCCATTATGCTTCCAGGACCTCCGCAGGCAAGGTAAGTGAGGATGAATGGTAGAAGGGTGGCATGATTGCTGATCCTTGCCAGGGAAACCCCAATACCTGGGGATGGGGGAAAGAGGGGACTGTGATAACAGTGTGCATTTCAGTCACATCCTTCCCTCGTCCCTGTGGTGGGTTGGGAGGTTGGAGTGGAAAGGGTCTGCATTTCTAAATGCTAGAAATTTTGGAGACTGAAGGAAAATTTCATTTGGGAAGGGGAAAATTTTTTATGAGACAGCAAGGCCTCCATCCCCCGCTCCTATTTCAGCCTGTCTCCGCATAAATTTGCATTACAGAGGAGATATTTGCATTTAAACTTATACACATTTTAAAAATATATTTTAATGTAGAATACCAATTGTATAGTCATTTCATCATAATAGACACATTTTAATACACAGTTTAGCACTGGATTTTATAAACATAAGCCAAAAACTATATTGCAAAATTGAGAGAAGTGCAAAATCAATGGGGTAAATGTGTTTCACTCAATACATTAGTTTGGGAGGTGCAAATCCATCTTCCCTGATCCTACTTTTTGCTTCCTAATTTGGACTTCTTAAAATTTGTTGTTGTTGTTGTTTTTATTTTTGTTTGTTTTACCACCAAGCATGAACAGCAAACCAACAGAAGCCACCATGAAGAAACTGACAGTAATTTGGAGGTAGACAGGACAAGATGCTTTTAAAACTTAAATCTGGGGAAAATGGAAACAGTTTTCTCCATCTCAAAGAAATTCCCCAAGTCTAGATGGCCACAAGTAACACAGAAATGTGACAGTTTAAAAATTGTTCTGTGCATGCACAACACATCCATATACTTGTGTACAGACACCACTCCCCTATGAATATGTTCATTATTTTTTTACCCAACAAAATAATAATGTGATTTTTGCTTGTAGAGAAATACTCTGAAAGCTGCGATACCAAGCATACTCTATAAGGAGTAAGTGAATTATCATCATGTCTTTATGTAAATCAAAAATGGTTCGTTGCTTAACTGTAGCATGGATTCTCCAGGCTAAAGAATTATCTATCTATCTATCTATTTAGAAAGAGGGACTCATGCAAAGTTGTATAAATACTGAATACTGAAATACCATCAGCCCCTGACTTTCAGGATACAAAAGACATCAAAATGTTACTATTTCAGCTAAAGTTTCTAAGGCTATATGCTGTGACCAAAACTGGGTGAGCATAAAGGTCAAATACTCATGAAGTCCAAGGTTTTCAATATAAAAACTATATTGATGGGCCATGGTACAAATAAGAAATTGTACTGAAAACTTAGAAGGTTGGAAATCTCATAATAAAATGGCAAAGGTAAGAATGGACTTTCAGTCTCTAGAGAATTAAGAAATCTGAACGCTGAAAACTGAAGTTGGAAAGTCTGAAGAGAAATTCAAATGCTGGGATGTGGATTGACAGAATTTCCTTTGCACATCAATGAGAAAAGTAGTTGGGTGTTCCTTGGTGTTGCTGAGATTCTACATCATGCTGGTGTTGTACATATCTATAGCCACAGGGTTATTTACTGGTTGCACTATACCACCATCCTGACCAATGCCAACATTATAAAGCCAATTGGCTATTTGTCTGTGTACATAATTATTGTCTCATTGTGCACTGGGGAATGCACAGTCTCCATTTCTGCAATCTAAGAGAATAAAATGGTATGCTGAAAGCACTAACAAATAACTTATGCACAATGCAAAAAAAAAAATGTGCAACTACAGTGGCCTCTCCACTTTCACAAGGGTTTGGGGAGCAGAACCCTAACAAAAGTGGAAGAACCATGAATAACTTCCCCTTCACAATTCTTCTCTCATTCTCTTCCGGGGCTTCCCACCTTTGATTCTTTTACCTTTTGTGTGCTAGGGCGAGACACAAGGAAATAGGAAGAGGAGCTCCAGAGGGGAAAAGGCAGGTTTATGTGAATGCTCAGTGCCTTGCTTATTGCTTCAGTGTAAGCTTTTAGTGTTGTGGTCAGAGGCAAGGCAATGGGAAGGAGAGGCTCTGGAAGGGAGAAGGAAGGCACGCATATGTCTCCCCGCCATTTCTTTGCTCAGACACACTTGTCTTCTTTCTCCACACCTGGCCAAATGGAAGGGAATGGAAAGAGGAGAATGGCAGGGGGAAGGCACATATGCACCTCATAAATAATCAAGTTCACAAATATCAAATCCATGAATGTGGAGGGAGGACTATAGAGTCATTCTGGTCAGTCCAGTTGAATCAACTATTAAATATATATAGATCATATAGATCATAAACATATAGATCAGTCCAATTGATTCAGTGGCTCTACTATGTTGTTGCTGTTGTTGTGTGCCTGCAAGTTGTTTCCTACTTATAGCAACTTTAAGGTGATCCTATCACAGGGTTTTCTGTGTCTGAGAACATGTGGATTTCCATGACCAAGTGAGGAATCAAACCCTGGTCTCCAAGGTCATAGTCCAATGCTCAAACTATTACATCACATTGGTTCTCAGACTCTAATATACTTTTTTCTAATACGATTTAAATGAACATGAAATGGTTTCATTTCATTTATGAAGCTTCACTTACACAGTCATAAACTGAATGTGTCCAATGCATAATGGTCATTAGTGAACATACACATGGTGTGCCATCAACAATATTCTGATCATAAACATGGTGTGCCCATTTTTAGTCATTACTTCCTAATCCCAACCCTTAGTCCTCCAAAGTCAGATTTTGTTGCAAAATCTGCACAGACACAGATGTACAACATTGGTTTTATATTTAGACCAACACCACAGTCACCTGAAAAGGCATAAGCAGTGAACATAACTCACTTGGCTGTTACAACACAGGTGGCGTCAGCAGTGGCAACAGGAGCAGTGGCAGGGTAAAGTGGTTGCAGAAGCAATGGTGGCTGGGGGTGACAAAGAAGCCATCTGTCATGACAAAAAGCTGCTCTACCAGTTCCTGAGCTGCTCAGGAACCAGCTTTCTTGGCTAACAGAAACTGCTTCTCTAGCATATCTACCAGTGTTGCTACATACCATACCAAATAGCACTGTGTTAGCATAATGGACATTATGCCAGCATAGGCCATCAATGGGATTCTGGCCACTGTCCCCAAATTTTGAACACTTTTATTATCAAAAAAGCAGCTGGGAGAAAAACAGAACCAATAAAACCCATTCCTTTTTCTAGAAAATGATCTCACTGTGGAAAAATTGGAGTGCACTCGTAGAGGAAAACACTGAAAGAATTTCTGTGGTAGGACACAGTGGTTTTGATTAGGCCAGCAGAAACAAAACAGACAAAAAAAAGCTAAGAAGCTGGGCCTATCAACTGCTATGACTCCCCTAACCATTTTAAGGCAAATGAACAGGTAAAATTTCCAAGGAACTAGAATACAAACCCAGTGAAATTTCTCACAGGAGTTTTACACATTCCTAAAAATGAATGACAGCTTACAGTTCTGAAAGTGACAACCCTTTGATGTATTCCCAGATGATGTTACACATAGCTGGTAGCTCTGAGCTGTCACAATAATTGTCCTTGTCTAGCTGCCTGCATAAGGTGCTGCCTTCAGCTGCAAAACTAATTTTTCTTCCCTCCTTCTTTGTTTTCTTACATGAGAAACACTCTTACAAGCACAGCTAGTTTCAGGCTGCAGCTCCCAAAATCTCCCAGCCAAAATGGGCAACTTTGCTGATCTTGGCTTATAGGCCACATTGTACAAAGAATATTCATTAAAACCTTTTTGGGTTGAGCAGTAAACCAAGAGGAATTTAACAAAAGCCTGTACGAATCAGGTAGTTTTATACCACTGTCAGAATGATCCTGACAGCAACTCAGTTGGTGGAGTCCAATGTAAAGAATTTGCAGTGTTATGTTACCCATATACAATATTGGCATTTTTCATAATTTTGGCCCCAACAGTGAACTTTAGGGTGGAGTAGTTCTCCTGTGATATTTTCTTCCAAATCATTGGCTATAGAATAAGACTCACTTCTGTCATGCTGATGAAACTATGTAGTCTGAGATCTACCATGACTCAATATGGTCCTTAGTTAATTCTTGTAAGTACATGTCTATTGAGAACTATGTTCAGTCTCATTGAAATCAGTAGAGCTTATTGCCTGGTTGGTGGGCATAGGGCTGAGCAGAGATTTGAAGACTGGTCTTCCGAGTCTTGGATTGACATGCTGTATGTGTGCAAGTATGTGTATGATTTTCCCCCATATACATTTTTCCATTACACACATATATGTTGGCCATAGTCGTATTGGCAGATGTAGAAAGGTTGTTGTCCCTGCAACACTGGCGGTAGCCTTCTGTTCCTACACATCATACTCAGAAGTGCCTTACACCAATGTAAAAGGCTTTTACATAGGCATACTCACCATGACATTAAATTTCCATGGGGATGGGATTGTATGCTTCTGTAAGGCAAGAGGCCACAATGACAGTAGCAATGCTGCTAGTAGGGTATCCTATTTCAGGCAGTCCTTTGCTGAGGAGACAGACTAAATGTGCCAAATAGCTACTGAGCAGCTGTTCAGGGGTGGTTAACACTGGTGGAGGGTGTCTCCGAGATGATGGCTGTGGTACCATAGCTAACACTTGATAGTATTAGGCAGGAGGCACGGTAAAACTCTTCTGTATGTCTTTCACCATGAAAACCCTATGATGAGATAATCCAAAATGAAGAACCAGAAGATGAGACTCCCAGGTTGAAAAGCACTCAACAAGCTACTGAGGTAGAACAGAGGACAACTACACATAGCACTGTTCCTATTGGTGCAACTGAACTTAAGTCACATGGACATTCAGCTGTTGACATGGTGAGAGATGAAAATGAGGTCTGAAGCTACATAGCACACGTTATAGAAACATAGAATGTGAGAATCAGAGGAAGCTGGATATAGCAAAACAAGACATTGCAAAAGCAGTCAAAGGATAAGATTTTGCAGAAAACCCATTGATATAGCCATAATCCAAGTTTACAATCCAACTACAGAGGAAGAAGGAGAAATTGAAAGATTCTGTGCTGGTGTCCAGGAGGAAATTGATTACACACCAAAACAGGACTTCCTGTTAATCAAAGGTGATTGGAATGAAAAAATGAGAATAGAGAGAATCAAAGATTGTAGGAAAATTTGGGTTGGGATGAGGAAATGAAACAGTAGAGTGACTGAATTTTGTGAAAAGTTTGTTCATTGCAAATTCATTCTTCAAGCAACCCAAAAGATGACTATATACATGGACATCACCTGATGGGCAATACAGAAATCAAATAGACTACCTCATTGGAAGCAGAAAACCAGAAAGCTCCATTCATTTTGCACAAACTAGACCACGAAATGATTGTGGCACAGACCATGAACTACTAATAGCAAAAGTTAAAGTAAAACTAAAGAAGAACACTAAACCAACCATCATGCCAAAATAGAATCTGAAGAACACATAAAATATGAAGATAATGAAAAAATATATATGTATTGTACTATTAAGCCAGATTGACCAGCCAGAAGAACTCTGGACTGGAGCCAAGGACCTTGTCAGAGAGGAATGCAAAAAGATACTATTGGTAGCAAAAAAAGAAAGAGAAGCTTCAATGGATGACATGAAACTCTTCAAGCAGTCAAGGACAGGTGAGAGGCAAAAGTAGAAGGTGACAGAAATAGAGTCAAAACCCTGAATGCATAGATTTACCATAAGTCAGAGTTGGCTTGATGGTAGTTAACAACAACAAGTTGAGAACAAAGATTTTTCTCTTTTATCAGCAGTATCCCTTTCCATCAGCATGTCTGGGTCATCAAGTCAAATAGGGCAGCTGTTATAAATAACTTTCTTCTACGTAGGAAGTAGTCTTCATTTTCCTGGCTTCTCTACCTTTTTACTCTCTTTTATGTATCCTAGCCTATCAACTGACATATCTGGTCAAATCAAAAGTGCTCTTAGATTCTTAGAGGTAACATAAACATTCTTGGTATGCTTAACTTCCAGGGAATACATCAGGCAGCTGATTGTATCAGCTGTTGCTCTCGACATGGCCCCTGCTTTTATTTTATTATCAGCCAAGTATAATTGTTTGTGTTCTTATATCTTTGGTATTCTGCCTGGTACTAAGCTTTCTCCAGGCTATTGGTAATACACATTCTACAATATACAGAGCATTCTGCTTCACACCAGTTAGAAACATATCAGTTAAAAGAACATATAATCTGAAAACAATCTATCTATACTATGAAATTCATAATTTGAAACTTTAATTCTACAAGCCCACTTGGTGGCTATTAGATGATGAGGAACCTGTGGGAAGAAAATTTATGGTGCTCTAATTCACAACCACAAACATGGTTGAATACATAAAGATTCAAAGTCAGGTATTTAATAGCTAAGCCAGGTTGGGCAAAGTGCAGATGTTGCTAGACTGCAGTTCCCAGCATTCTTCTCCTCTGCCTATGCTGGCTAAGGCTGATGGGAGATACTGTCTAAAAACATCTGGAAAGCTGCACTTTGCCCACTCTTGAATTATACAGTCAAAGCCCACTGTCTGGACCAATTCTACTTTCTCTTACATTTATTTTATTTTACTTTATTTTATTTAAATCTCGAGGGTTTTTTTTTCAGAAAGTTCATGAGGTACTTCAGGAATTTTGGGTAATTCTTATCAAAAATTAATTATATTTAACTAGCTTCTTATGAACCTAGTGCCCTTTCACACTTCTCAATTATATGTTATAATGATCCCCTTTTAACCATCATGGCAACATGCTATGGAATCCTTAGATTTGCAGTTAAGGAGTATCATTTAGAATTCTCAGCCAGAGGAGTGCCTCTCAGTGCCTCTCCAAACTGCAAACCCCAGAGTTCCTTGGGATGCAGTCATGTCAGTTAACATGGAATCCTACTGTTATAATTGCCAATGTAAAAGCAGCCCTGGCCAAGACAAGGAAATTAAATTCATTTGGGATACTGTGGGCCTTCAATGTCTGTTTGACAGCAGCAGAGGAGATGGTTCCCACATGACACATTCTTTGTGGGGTTATATTCTAAACCTGTGACGGGAGGGAAAACTTTTCATTGTTATTCAAATGTAATGTGGATGTATATGTGGCAGATTCAGGTTCCCGACAGCTCAGCCAGCTGTGCAATGCAATTTCAACTCTTTTCAGTGAAAAGTATAAAATAAATTAGGCTTTTTGCTGCCTCCAAATTACCCCTGCTCTTATGGGTTTGGAATTTCCACAGTTAGAAGTCATCTGGTGATGCCTCAGTTAGCTATAATATTCTGTAATATGCATGCTGATGGCAGGTATTTTATGCTTCCAGTTTTAGAGCAGTGTGTGTGTGCATGCGTGTGTGTGTGTGTGCATGTGTGTGCACACACAAACAAACAAACCATCAAAGCACTCTGTTGATCAACAGACCTAAGCAAGGGGAATCAGTGGCTTCCATCTCAGAGGTGTAGTGAATCTAATCTAGGTTTTATTCCAGACATTCAAGAAACTATCCAAAGTGCCTAATCCTATCACCAAAAGAGGTTCATCACTTGGAACAACTTCTTCGAAATATGAACTAAAGCCCTGACAAACCAGTTACCGTACTGATGCTGTAAGTAGAAACCTGCTGGATTTATAGATGAATGGAGAAGAGAGCAGGAGTCTTAATACTGCTAGAAAACCTAAAGCATTGGCTGAGACAAAAAACTTCCTGGAACTTCATCAAGAGATGAGTGAAAAAACCTGGACAATTGCTGAAAACTTTAAGGAAGTGACTTGGTTTGCACACCAGGGATGACATTCCTCCAATTCAGGGGCCTCCAATTTTTGGGCCTAATCTAGCCAGCAGAGGTTTCCCATACATTTTTAACCCTATCCTTCCCCAGCTGCCACCCCCCATCATACTGGGAATAATCTATAATCTCCAACCACTGACTAGAAATAACAGCAGTGATTCCCTATTGGATGCCATCCCAATTAGGATAGAAATATGCAAAGAATATTCTCAAATATGTCTCAACAAGTCAAGACACCAAATTGAAAATATTGTCAACGGCCAATAGATTAGGGGTTTTCTGAGTTTTGTTTTTTCTGGGAGTGAGGTTGTACATTTTTTCACAAAAAGAAAAGTGTTTTTGAAAACTGTTTTCATAAAACACACACACAGTATTCAGTACCAACACAACACTAAACCAACAACAAACAGCACTGTGTACCTCTAAGAAACTCTAAGAAACCCTAAGATTAAGAAATCATGTTAGATAAGAACTGTGCATAGTGTTAACTTAATTATTAGAATATTGATTGTCATATAAGTTCCAGAGTTTTCTGATAATAGGTATACACTGCTGTTGTTCATTGCTGGATTTGTGCCAAAACCACTATTTTCATATAAAACAAAGTATGGTTTCTGGAAACACAAGGGGCGGTTGGCACAAATTTGGTGTGTGTGGCTTTTTTCAGAATAAAAATACCAGTGTTGTTCCCTAATACATATTTCTGTTAACATTGTGAGAGTGTTGCTTAAAAATGTGGTTTTGGCACAAAACTTCACAATTTGTGCACAAAAGCCCCATTTGCACAGAACAGTTTCTCCAAACACTTCAGGATATATGAATTCACCAACCACAAGTTGCACAAAATTCTCACCACAGTTTTATTCTTTCTGATGAAGTTTCCTAGATGTTGGGGAACCCATTACCAGCCAAGAAAAAAGAATATTCTTTCTATCCCTTCTTCAATAATATCTGGAAGGGCACACATCCCACGCTGCTGTGAACACTAGGACAATTCCCAGGTTATGTGTTTTTTTGCTATTTTATCTTCCTCTGTTGCCAAGCTGTAACAAGTAGACCAAGCCAATTTCCTGCAGGATCAGTGGGTTTGTGTGTGTGTGTGTGTGTGTGTTTGTGGGTTTGTTTGTTTTTTGTTTGTTTGTTTTTTGTACATAGGAGAAGAATTCTGGTGCCTTTTTGATAACCTTTATATTTACAAATATATGTAGGCTCAGTAAGCAGTGTGAGAGCACAGAAAACAAGCAAGGCACAAGCAGATATTGATAATCCCAAAGTAACATCGACATTTGGGCATTTCCCAAAATTGTTATCTTCCCACATGTCAGTCTGTGGCTTGTGCTCAGTTCTTCGCCTAATCAGATCAAGACAGAATCATAAACTATTTCTACACTATACTGTGATACACTACACTATTATTCCACTTTCAACATCCTGTGGAATTCTGGGGGTTGTAGTTTATTGAAGCCAAAGAGCTCTCTGGCTGAGAATTCTAAATGCCCCTCCGTAAACTGCAAACCCCACGATTCCATAGGATGTTGAAAGTGGAATAATAGCACAATAACAGTATAATACAGAAATGGCCATAGAGTCAGAAGGGAATTCAGGGGCCATCTGGTTTGAACCCTTTTCCACACAGGAGCATAACACTAAAGCACTCCTGAAAGATTCCCATCCAACTTCTATTTAAAGACCCACCCCTGCAGAACTCTATTCCAATGCTGAATGGTTGTCACCATAAATAAGTTCTTTCTAATCTCCATTCTTGTAATTTGAATCTATTAGGTTCATGTTCTAATTTCTGGAGCACCAGCAGCAGCACATGCCATCCTTTACGTGACCTAACAAATGAGATCAGCAACAAACTGTTGCAATGTGATATATTCTTGTCAAGGATGTTTCATTTTATAAGTCTTCCTACATGATTTTACAGCTATTTGTCTGCATTTCCCCACACCAACAAATAGCCAGCATTCTGTATCCAGGAGGCATACCCAATCTTCTGTTTAGAGAGGATCTCCCAGTGTTGGTTGGCAGCGTCAATGGCAGGTAGATGGTCAATCCATTCCAGGTTTTGGTCCACATTTTAAAGGAGCTATCCAAGTTGTTGAACCTATTGTTGGGGGTTAGAGTTTCCTAGAGTGTTAATCCTTTGGGGAACTCTATGAAAGCTTCCAAGTTTAAAACAATAGAAGGGAATGGAGTTGCAGGGGAGGCACCAAAAAGCCTTGCTTTCTTTAAAACATTTACTAATAAACTTTATAATTCTATATCTATTAGAGAAACTAGATCCTAGCTAACTAACAAAAGGATTTGGGAAGATAATATATTCATTTTAAACTTACCAACTTGGTGAAGAGGATAGCATAGAGAGAGAAGTTGCTAGAAGAAGATTGCTAAAGAGAGAGAGAGGAGGGGGTGTCCTTCTAAGTATGACCAGTAACTGATACCAGAATGTATCCTGGGTCACTCGGTCTGGATAACTGTGAAGTCAGGAAGGGATTTTACATTCAATGGAAAATTAACTCTATCCTTTATAAACCCCATTTATCCTAGAACAAGGGAGCGGGGAGCGAATGCTAGAATTTTCCAACATCCATTTTAATGCTAAGGTTCAGAAATATGGATAGTTTCTTTTAAAGTTCAGATTAAAACTTACAGTAGATTTCCCGTCCCACAGAAATCAGAACCACCAAATGCTTCGGGCATTTTCATGTGCCTTTCCTAATAGAGTTCAGTTTTACAGTTGTGATATCTGCTTTTCTTGTCCTTTTATTCATGATAGTTTGCTTTTATGCTTATTGTTCTGGTTTTCTGGTTTTATTATTTTACTGTAAGTTTTGGACAATTAATCTGAATGGAAAGGAATGGCATACATCAATAAAACCTGCCAGCATGTGTTCAAGATAGTCTCTACGAGCATCTAAAAGCAGAATTAAAAGTACTCAAACAGCAGGTAGAATAATTATGCATGGAAATAAAAATATTTGAGTTAACAACATTGTTTAACTCTTTAAAATTCATTTCCATTCTCTCATCTGTTTCTCCTGAGTTAAAGATAAGCATCTGTTTCCTGATACATTTATTTTATTCTTTGCACCATAAAGAATGTTAAAGATCTTCCATACAGAGATAATTTGACTGTTCCCAATTTTTGTGCATACTTTAAATGGTTCTTCAAAAGGGAGACTCAGAAGAAAAAAGCTAATGGAAAACACCCTGATTTTCCTAAGCTGTGAATCTCTAAAGAGATGATAATTCTTAAAATATGACAGAATGCAAATCTGTATAATGGACATTTTATTGCAGGATATTTGCTAGTGCATATGCTGCTATCTGAGAATTTAAAAACAGGAATGGGTTGCTCGGTGTCTTTTTGTTTGGCTGGCTTTAAAATAATTTTTTATGCACACTTGCAATCAACCATTTTTATTTTTATTTTTATTTTCCTTTAACAAGCTCACTTTCCAGTTTGAATAAACTGAAAAAACTATAATTCCCATACCAGGAGGAGCAATGCTCAGCTTATGATATAAGGCAAGTCATTCCAAAATTCTGCTCAGGAGGATTATGTATCTAAGCATCACATGTAATCTTGAATGCATGGACTAGAGAGCCATTAGAATGAAAGTAACTTATCTGTGAATAAACATAGGAATGGACCATTTCTGTGTGCACAGTCTTCCTTCCACATTCTCAAGGGTTCAGGACATAGAACCCTCATGAAAAAGGAAAAATCACAAATAACTTCTCCATCTGCTCCCCCTCCCATTCCCTACCAGGGCTCCCCCTCTTCCTATTCCCATACAAAATGGAAGGGAATGGAGTGGCGTGGGGGGGGAGTTCCCAGGAGCCTTCCTTTCCTTCTCCAGAGTTCTCCCCGCATCCCCATGCATTTTGCCCCAGCATGGAGAAAATGGATGGTAAGGGGAGAGGGAAAACTCTGGAGGAGGAAAGGAAGGATTTTGAGAGGCATCCAACCCACCCACACACATCCATTCCCTTCCATTTTGTCTCAGCAGGAGTTCTCCGCACCAGGGCAAAATGTATGAAATTGAGGGGAGAACTCCAGAGGAAGAAAGCAAGGTTTTTTGGTGCCTCCCCTACAACTCCATTCCCTTCTATTTTGCCTCAGCGTGAGATCTCTGTACTGGGACAAAATGCACGGGAATGGGAGAAGGAGAATTGGTGGTGGGGAAGCATGCACACTTGTGAATAATCAAACTTGCGAAAGTCAAACCATGAGTGTGGAGGGAAGATTTTCATAACTTTTTATTAATCCTACCAAAAGGGCACACAAGTATGCACAGTCGGCTCTCCATATCCACAGGTTCAGCATCGATCAACCAACAATTGCTTGAAAATATTTTTTTAAAATTCCAAAAAGCAAATGTAGATTTTACTGCTTGCCAAGCACCATGCTTGTGTGTAGGCATGTCCAGCTGTAGCCTTCTGCCATTTTACAGATCCTCAGGCTCTCTCCAGCACTCATTTAAGTTGTTCACCATTTTACTGCCATTTAACTATATCATTATATATAACAGGTCTTGAGCATCCACAGATTTTGGTATCCACAGGGGGTCCTGGAACCAAACCCCAGTGGATACCCAGGGCCCACCTTTTTTATTATTATTATTATTTTATTCCTTGGTTTTGGTGCGGGAATTCCTAGAAACTCATTAATGACAATAACAAGAGAATAACAAATCACAATTAGTACATTGGGCATCATTGAATCTCAAGAGTTTGACTTAGATCAGTTGGCTGATTCACTCACATGGTTGTCAAACTCTACAGTCCAGCTATATTCAAAAAGCATTGAGCCAAAACTTAGCCATATGCAGCAGTGATTTAAATGAAGAAGTGTGCCTGTTACCAAACGCAATAAAAGAATACCAAGTTTCCATGAAATTGTTGTTCTCATTATTGGATAATGTTTTCAAATTGCAGGTCAGTTTTTCACAAAAGGCTATTTGCCACACTCTGTCTAGTCATTTGCGGCATGATAGTTCATCCAAGTGTCTTCAGTGGTGAGCAATTTCTATCTTTGCTCCTGCTAGCAGAAAATATATCAACGTTTTTTTTTCTTTCGAGTCCTTATTGTTTCCACAAAACATGGATAGTAACAACAGTGCTCCATAAAAAGGAACAGTATGTTTATTTGAAAAATAAAATTGAGAACTTGCATCCAAAAGATTTTGCATTTTGGGCACATGAGCCAGATGTGTAAGGTTATTCCTTTATCTTTGCATCCTCTCCACCAACCTGCTGCTAATGTTTGACTATTTCATGGGCATTAGATGACATCTACAAACTACTTTCATTGTGTTTTCCTTCAATACTGCTGACCTTGTTTTATAAGTGGATTTATATTGTTCCATTGAATCTCTTGGAAAACTATGTCCAAATCAGTTTCTCATATTGTTTTCAAGTTTTGGTTTGGTCAATATGACTCTCCAAGGATCCTGCTATAAATGTTTGATACAATACCCTTTGGGTTGGTTGGACAAGCTGTACATAACTGTTCAAATTCTGCAATGCAAAGTGGTAATCCTTCTTTGGAGAAGCAGTGTGGTATAGTGGCTTGAGTTTAGACTATGACCCTGGAAACCAGGTTTAGATTCCCTGCTCGACATGGAAACCCACTGGATGACCTTGGGTGTGTCACATACTCTCAGTCCCATAAAACCCCATGACAAGTTCAACATAGGGTCACCATAAATCAGTAATGACTTAAAAGTATGCAACAACAACAACAAATCATTATTTATAATTTATATTTTATTTAATGAGTATAATGATTTGGCAAGGTTAAAGACTTGAAATTTTTAGAACCAGTTTAATGTGGATTGATTTAATTTGTTTTCACACCATTCCATTTTGATGGCTTTACTCTTATTGTGAATATACTGTTGTCTTTCCATTTCTTTAAACTTGCAAGTTTGTCGTTATGGTAAAACGATGTTCAATAAATGGGTGTATGAGAAAGGGATGAGGAGCAAAGTGTTTTGATCATGTTTGCCATATTATCAGCATGGATTTTAAATATGGGTTGGTTATTTTGGCTATCATTGTTTATTTTAGAAAAAAAAGATAAAGATGTTTCTGATACACTGTGGCATAGTTCCACTCGTATGCAACTAGATCTATATAAAGCGAGGATCATGTGCAAGTCAGGATCTTCCACCCTCCACTTAGAGCAGCTTCAAATACTGGAGTGAGTAGAGAACTGACTGGATCAGAAAAGAGAGAAAGGAAGGAGACTCTGACAGACCAGAACAGAGCTCAAGATATTCTGGAAGGTACAAGATAAAACCTATAAGTTTCAGAAAATCCAGAATTTTTGGTTAATATATATTATTTTTTAAAAATGATAAGGAGACAATATAGAATCTTGGCTAGTTAATACTAGGATGAACTCATGTCCAGTGTCACTGTTATATGAGAACTCCTCATTGGCCTTTTCCACACAGGGCTTTTAAAACGGTGCAGAGCGTCCTCCAGGGAGGACAACTGCACCTGGGAGCAGACTGGATCCGGACTACTTTGTGTAGTTCCAGACCTCAGTCCGCTCCAGAACGACCCAAAGTGGTTGTTCAGTGTGCTTTTGAAAGACCGCTTAAAACAGGTCTTTCAAAAGCACAGAGCGCACCACTCCATTCCCGTGCTCCAGTGCAGATTTGCAGGCTCGCACCAGTGAGGTAAAGAGCCTCCACCAACCGGAAGCCGCCATTTTTGTCCCTGGAGCAGTGCAGAGTGGCAGCCATGGACTGCTCCAGACCAGCCTGGACCCGCGGGTGGAGCACACAGGTCCGGTGAGTTCCGGCACGGGGTGATTCCCTTGCCCCGTGCAGAAAAGACCATTGGCTATCAACCAGGCCATAATGATATAGGAAACAAAGGGGAGCCACAAAGTTGATTTCAAACATTTTAATTCAAACATTACTAATGTTCATTACTATATTTACTAATCTGTTAACTTTTCAAGCAAAATTTCCCAAAGTAGGATATGTAATTTAAGAAAAAAATTACAAAATCAAAATTAGCAGAATAGTACAATAAGGCAGGGCCAGAAAAACTACATCCTAGCATACAGAAGGAACTTGCCTATGTACTCTCTGAACCACTTCCCATCATTTTTGAGAAGTCTTGGAGAAAAGGTGGGCTGCTAAAATACTGGAGAAGGGCAACATTGTCCCTTTCTTCAAAAAAGGTAGAAAAGAACATACAAGAAACTACAGATGAGTTAGCCTGACCTCAGTACCAAGAAAAATATTAGACTATACAGTAGGCAGCATGGGTTTGTCAAGAACAAATCCTGCCAAACTCATTTTATATCCTTTTTCCATCAGGACACTAGTTTAGTAGATGGTGGGAAGGCTGTGGATGTCATTTATCTGTATTTTAGCAAAGCATTTGATAAAGTCCACCATAATATATAATCATAGAATCATAGAAATGTAGAGTTGGAAGAGACCACAGGGGCCATCCAGTCCAACCCCCTGCCATGCAGGAACACCCTCAAAGCAGTACGTGCAAAAGGGATCTAGGAGTCTTCATAGACCACAAGCTGAACATGAGTCAGCAGTGTGATGTGGCAGCCAAGAAAGCCAATGCAATTCTTGGCTGCATCAATAGGAGTATGGTGTCTAGATCGAGGGAGGTAGTGGTACCACTCTACTCTGCTTTGGTTAGACCCCATCTTGAATACTGTGTCCATTTCTGGGCACCCCAATTCAAGAGGGATATTGACAAGCTGGAGCAAGTCCAGAAAATTGATTGAATGTGGAATAAATGGGGATACTATCAGATGGATCCATAACTGGTTGGAAAAACATGCTCAAAGAGTTGTCATCAATGGCTGCACTTCAAACCGGAAGGAGGATTCAAAAAGAGTGCTGCAGAGTTCTGTCCTGGGGCTGATGCTCTTCAATAGTTTTATCAATGACTTAGATGATGACGTGGGTGGAATCTATATCAAATTTTTAAATGACACAAAATTGGGAAAGGTGAGTAACATACTAGGAAAAAGAAAGAAAATTCAAAAGGTCCTAGATAAACCAGAAAATTAGGCAGAAATTAATAAAATGAAATTCAATAGACAATTGCAAAATTCTACATTTGGGCCCCAAAGGGATAGAGGGTACCTGGCTCAGCAGTACTACATGTGAAAAAGGCCTTGGAATTATCATTGATCATAAATTGAACATGACTGAACATGACCCAGCAGTGTGATGGTGCTGCAAAGAATGTAAATGCCACCTTGTTGTTGCTGGGTGCCTTCAAGTAATTTCTGGCTCATGGCAACCCTAAGGCAAACTTAACATGGGGTTTGGGGGGGATTAAATGTGTGTGACACACCCAAGGTCAGCCAGTGGGTTTCCATGGATAAACAGGGAATCAAACACTACTCTCCAGGGTCATAGTCAAACACTCAAACCACTACATCATGCTGGCTCTCACAAATGATATCTTAGCCTGCATTAACAGAAGCATAGTTTCCAAGTTAAGGGAAGTAATAGTCCCACTATATTCTGCATTGGTCACACCCCATCTGGAGTACTCCATTCAGTTCTGGGTGCCTCATTTTAATAATGGTATAGGCAAGTTGGACTAGGCTCAGAGAAGTACAACAGGGATGAATAAGAAGGATGGAGAACAAAACATATGAGGAAAGGTTGAAGGAGCTGGTCTTGTTTAGCTTGGTGAAGAAAAGACTGTGGGATAACATGACTGTACTCTTTAAATAGCTCAAGGGCTGTCATAGAGAAGAGGAGGCAAACTTATTCTCTGCTACCCCAGAGGGTAGGATCATATCTAATGGTTTGAAGTTATAGAGGTCAATTCTGATTGAACATTAAAAGGAACTTCTTGACAGTAAGAGTAGTTCAGTAATGGAACAAATTGCCTAGAGAGGTGGTGGGGTCTCCTTCTCAGGTGTCCAATCTCTTTTTGAAGACATCCAATCTACTTGGATGCTATAGCTGGAGATCCACTGAGCATGGGGTTGGACTGTATCGCCCATGAAGTCCCTTTCAACTCTATGATTCTAATTTTTTTAAAAAGCATTTACAGGTTTTTAAAAATGCACCAAGCTAAAATGAAGTTAGCCCAAATGCTTCTCAGCCCAAAGTGAGATGAAATCAAATGTTCTTATGGCCCCTTTAAAAATTGACAAGGAGCCAACCAAACATATATCTTGGGATGGAATTCCATAAAGTAAGGGGCAAAGCACCCAAAGGTGGATGTATCCCTTGCATCAACTATTATAGTTTCTGCCAATGGTAGGCAAACAAGTAGCATCTCTGTCATAGAACTTATGGGTACTAGTAGATCCTCACATTGCTGCCTAGAAAATCCTTAAATGAAGCTTGGAAACTGTTGATGAACTAAGTATGTCAACCATCTCCTATTTTCTAGACCTAGTAATCTCCTGGATAGCTGACTGTCTTCTGGCAAGTCCTCTGGTGTACCTACTGGTCCATGTTCTATTTACTGTGTTTTTGGCCCTCCGATGTGTTACTGGCTCAGCTGAATTGTGAATCCTAGGTGTTCACTTTCCCTTATTCAGCACCACAGTCCAATTCAATAAGTGACAAAAGTTAAGCTTAGGATCTGATTAAGGACTTATATTTGATGAATCATCTGCTTTTTAGCTAATTAACAAATTAATCAAAATGTTACATTGCAATACATTTGTATTGCTACGATCTCAGTAGACATGCCTCTCTGCAGTGCTGAAGGAAGGATAAGAATTACATCATAATTAAGAAAGAACATAATGGCTCATTAGAAGGACATGCCAGTTTTCACATTTTCATTTGCTAATAACGCACCAGAAGCAAAAAGGGCTAAAAGAATTAATGTGAATTTATTCTTTAGTTTCACCAGGTAACGTCCATGTCAACTGATTAACTCAATACTTCAGTTGATTAATCTACTGGTGGGCGTTTACAGCCCTAATAACAATACAGTATGATTGAGAAAGGTTAACATGTATTACGTTAAGTTCTAGTTATTAGACGAAAAGCAATGGTCTGTGCTGTCTTCAGGCCTTTTTCTCCAATATTTCCTGCTATGGTAGTTTGTATTTTATAGTGTTAAAACACTCATAAAGGGCAACCAAATAAAATAAAATATTTAGTTCAGAACTTCTTTGGATTCTTTTTTCCTGTTCATTTGTAAATGCCTGGAAATTTATGAAACCTCCTGGGAAAGGAAATTTTATGCATGTTGTACATAATCAAAAAGTGCAGAAGGATCACTTTGAGAAAATATGCAGGGAAATAATGCCAGATTTAAAGTACCTAAAATAACTACTATTAGAAGTTACGGAGTTGTGTATAACCTACTGAGCTTTGCCATTGTAATGAAAAGTTTCTAACAGGAAATAAATCCTAGGAACAAAAAGCAAGACAAGCAACTAAAGATACAAGATATTGTAGACACAGACAAAAAGAACAGCAGGTGACTTTTAAAGAAATGCAGTAGTAAATGCTACATATTTTTCTATGCCTTCATTTTCTTTCAGCTTCACTAGCACATCCATGGGAAACAATAATACCATTAATATAACATATTGCAAATGTTCAGATATACTTCCCATATATCGGGGACTTGTGGCTCCTCAGATATGGTAAGTTGCATCTTCCATCACCCCCAGGAAATCAGAGGGGAAGGATCATGGGAGGTGTATTTCAGCAACTTCTGGAAGGCCATATGTTCTCTATTCCTGCCATCTCTCACCCCAATAGCCCCAGCAAAGGCCAAGAAAGTGTCACATATCTTTGGGGTTCTCCAGGACTTGATTCTGCATGATTGGCATCTAAACCAAAGAGTGTATTTTACAAATTTCACCTGGTATGCCAGCTCTTCCCTTTCCTGGCCACAGGGACCTAGCCACTGTCTAACACTCACATCTGGGTGTAAGCTCCATATAAGATGATTAAAATGTGTTTTACATGGGTCTGCTAAAAAATGAAATTACAGCAGGACTAGAATGGTAGCAGCAAAGGTGTGGAGTGCTGAGACTCACCAGGAGGTGTGTATGTCTTCTGTTGTTAAAGTATTTCAGTGGTTACCCTGCAGGAGAGTTGAATGACAATGAAACACCCAACCACAATTCAATTACAGAAGCTAATCAGCATGGCAGTAGAAATGGACCTGATGGTAGGGGGTCTGAGTCATTCAAAATTGCCTGTCTGCCATTGTTGCTTCTTTCTCTCTCCACCCACTGCCTGTGACAATTGCCTTACCCTGGGTTATAATTCATCACTAAGTTTGTTCTGAAAGAAACAATTAATTATTTTAACAATTTTCTTCCTCTATGAGAAGGTCTTTGAAAACTACACAGTTTTCACTACACAGTCTTTGAAAACTACACAGACTTTATTCTGTTTAACATCCACATATGGTTGTTTTGCATAGAAACAGCCTACTCTGCTCAGAAGACAGCATCTTTTCCCCAGAAAACAATATTCCCCAGCAGAAATATTATTTTCTGCACTGAAAAGACTGTTTGCTGTGAAGATGTTGCTTTCTATGCAAATCAAACATATGCAAATTTTGTACAGAATAAATCCCTAATTACAGCATTTTCTGTGCAGAAATCAGCATCCTTTGTGCAGGAGATAATATTTCTGCCTAGCAGTATTGTTTTCTGCACAGAAAATAGTGTGAAAAAGAACTATGTGTGAATTTTGTGCAGATTAAGTCCTTAACTGTGAGTTTCTCAGCACTCAAAAAACATGTTTTTGAACATTTGGCATTTTGTTTGTTTGTTTGTTTAATATTCTCTCCACCCTCCCTTACTCTAGTTTAAATCAAGGCTGCCACTCTTGCTGGGTTCCTATTGCAATTGCTTATTTTAATCTTTAAATCAATAATTTTTTGGACCAGAATATCTGATAGAGCTATTTCTCTGGCCCTTTCCACAAGGGGGTTTAAAAACGGTGTAGAGCGACCTCTAATGGAGGTCGTCTACACTGTAAAGTGGATTGGGGCAGACTACTTTTGCGTAGTTCCACACCCCTATCCACACTAGGGCGCCCGGAAGTGGCGGCGCCGCATGCTTTTTGAAAACCACTTTTCAAGTGGTTTTTAAAAAGCACAATCATGCAGCCGCGTGCAGCCCCATTGCAGCGCCCAGTGTGGATTTGCAGGCACGTGCAAAGGCATGCCTGCAGATCTGCCGGGGGCGGGCTTTCCAGCTGGCTAGCTTCTCCGGTTGGTGGAGAGCCTCCGCCAGTTGTAAGCCGCCATTTTGGGCCCCGCAGGATGCCACAGGACGCCGAGGAGTGTGAAGCAGCAAAAACACACTGCTCCACGTGGCGACAGACTCAGGTAAGCTCCATTTCAGCGTGGTTTCCCCCGTTTCTTCGCCCGCGTGTGGAAAGGGACTCTGATTCCTCGGATCATGTGCATGCTCCAACAATTGTTATCTTTGAAGTGTGGAGTCACTGTTGTAGGGCCTTTTTGTTATCTCTGGAATTCCATCACAAGGAAACTCAGATAGTGGGATCCAAGGACCCACCTTGCATCCCATTTAGGGGAAAGGCAGAATATAAATTCAATAAATAATTACAATAAAATAAATGAAATGCCATCGCTCTGCTCTTTTCAAAAGCATCGTGAGATCTGAATAATGCCTGAAGAGGCTCAACCTGGTAGTCCAATTTTCCAAGATCACTGGGGAGAGGGGCTCAGCCCTCCACCTAGTCTGAGAAGGTGCTCAGGCCACATTTGTCCTCTTGTTCCAAGGTCCATACCTGTAAGCTTCATCAAAGTGTTTTACTGACCAACAATGGGAAGAGAAATCTAAAGCAGATTATCTTTGTCTAATCTCCATTAATGTTCTTTCAGATTTTTCAACATCCATTCTAAAGCAGAAAATACAATATTAAAAAATGTCAAGTGCCAGATCACTGACCCTCTTTCATGAAACTATTTCCAGCTTGAACATCCAAAGATCACTGTAACTTTCCAAGCTTCAGCCTCTCAAGAGAGTTCATGAACCCGAAATCTTTTCCTGGGTCCCTACTGTGCAGAATATAACCCCCTGCCTTGTAATTGTGCCTTTTGTTCTCAAACACATGACCTTGACTGATTTCACTGCCTATTAAAAAGGCACTTCAAACCTCACACACAGACTTACACCCAAAAAAACCCACTCATAATTTAGATGTGATTTTTTTCTCCATAGAACGAGTAATTAGAAACTGTTTTACGTCCTTTTCAGTTTTTCCTGGAAGGGCTATTGAAATCTTTTTAAAAGTAGCTGCACATTAGATTACCACACAGCAAGATACCTCTCCCAAGAAGAGGAAAATAAGTTTTAAAAGACTCCAACTGATTAATGTAGTCTACGGGAGCTGAAACTGTCTTCGAAAAACAAAGCTATGAAGGAACACATACATATGCACACTTAAAGGAGCTGTAAGAGTTAGGCCCTTTCCACTTCACCCTCCCATCATGCAATGGGGACTGGAGAAAGACAGGACTGTGACAACACTTCTGCATGACATTGTCGCAGTCCTGTCCTTCTCCCATTCCCAGGCAGCATAATCGTGGATTAAATCATTGACGAGTTTTCCCCGTCAATGACATATGATTGTGCCACCATCCCAGACTTACCTGTCTTGCGGAAGCTGCAGAAGCATGATGGCTGTACTTCCTGCCTCAGCGCAGCCTGGGAAAATACCCAGTATGGTCATCATGCTCCCTTCCACAGGGAACCAGATGGTGTGGAGGGAAGTGCTCCTGTCATGCTCCTCTCCCCAGCAGAGCCACTATCATGATCCCCACTGGACATCTTCACTAAAAGATAGGGTGCAGAAAGGGCCTCAGACTACCACAGAGGCCAATTGTTAAAAGGACTGTGATGATGCCAATCAAGCTCAAAGGAATCAGGGACACAACAACTTTTCACAGGACATCTATTTTCCCCACCTCCTCAGGGGGATGGCAGAGCCATCTCTACCATTAGCCAGAGTGAGGAAACTATCTTAGGCAGCTGATGCTGGAGGGCTGCTACAGCACCTCTCTGGCTCTTCCATTGGATCTTTCTGCCCATTGCTGTTTCTTGAAGTTGTCTTCAACAGACAACTTGCCCACTACACCTTAAAGTAGCCTGTTGCCCATAGGGATGTTAGAGAACTTCATCCTATGGCCAGTGTTATGGTATGATTTGAATCATGCTTCTGTATATGTATTGAAGCGGGTGTGCCATCTTCTCCTTTGTCTCACACAGCCAAATATGGATCCAGATATAATAATCCTCACAATGGGCCCAAGATACTCTTATCTGTGATATTCCTTTTTAGAATCTGAAATATTGAAGTCTGAATATTTTGACAATTATTGTACTTTAGATCCCAGATATATGTTACCTGATAGCCATGTTAGTCTGTTAAAGGCATGTTAGTTTGTTAAAGGAAAACAAAGTTATAAATGTATCCTGTAGCATGTTTGAGACTAAACGAGAAAAAGAAATTTCTAGCATAAGTTTTCATGGACTCCAGTCCACTTCATTGGATGTGATTGAAGTGAACTGGAGTTTTTTTTTCAGTGTGACATGTGATGATCTAACTGGAGTTCACTAAGGTTTGTGCTAGAAATTTCTTTTTCATAGTCTGAAAGATGCTACCAGATTTTACTTCAATGGAGAAACCCTATCCCGGGGTCTACAATTTTGATATTAAAATATGATTCAATGTGCCTGAGAGGTCATCCGGATGGGCACGTAGGCAGCAATGGTCAAAGATCGAAAACCAGGTCAGGCCAGTAAAATCCCCAGTCACGTAGCCCCAGGAGACCTCAAGATGTATAAACCCACAATAAACAAAGGGTCCTCAGCCCTGAGACGCCGACTTGAGGGGATTAGCGTATCTGCCTCAAGTTGAGCAAATATTCCATCAAGCGAGGACCGTTTATATGAAGTCACACCACAAACTAACACAGCCGAAGATCCTGAGATTCTTTGGCAACACCTTACAATCCCATCACACAAAGGAAATTATCATGGTGGAGCTTCGTTATCGCTCCAACACCCATTGTTCTCCCCAGGAAAGGATTAGTCCTCTAGGTACTTTTTTCCCTATAAATAGTCCCAGTTTTTGAGTGGTTCTTTGGATCACTCCCGGTCACCCCAGATGGGACCATTGCTCCATCTGTTGAGTGATCCCCTCAGCCCTGTCTGTGATGAGCCCCACTTGTCCACTGCCTTCCCAGGCCCAGGACTTCAGGAAAAGGTGCAGTATTACCCCAACTGTACCCCTTCAATATTCCCCTATCCAATTTCCTCTCTTTTGTTTCTTAATAGCTCTTGGGTGCATGTGTGCATGATTGCGTTGGTGTGTGAGATTTTCATTCAATAAAATCATTTATTGTACATTCTTGTTTGGTTTTTGGCTTGGCCTGGCCCCGTAAAAACTGGCTAAAAGACCCCAATAGGTTACCCTGCCTCTCACATTGCTATTGTTTGTGCTCTGGCTAGGTTCCATTGCCTATCACGTGGAGCACATTGAGGTGTCCCCCAAGGGGCCCCAGAAATCAAGGTAGCACAGATTCTTTTTTATCTGTTGATATTACTGTGGCACATGAAGTCAAAATCTGAAATTGAAAAACAGATCCAGAGAGGAAAAACTGAAGAACCTGTATGATGTTTAAATCAGGGAAGACTGAAGGACGCCGGAGTCATGAAAGCACTCTTCACATTCCTGAAGAGGTGTCACACAAAAGAGGGAACAGAATTGTTCTATGTTACCCTGGAAGAAAAACCTAAGTCTAATGGACTCAAGTTACAGGAGAGTGAATTTTGACTGAACATTAGATGAAACTTTTTGGGAGTAAGAACAGAACCAATGTGATTGCCTATTTGTTTATTTATGAAATAGTAATTTAGGTGTTAGACTTCAAGTATGGAGACCAGGGTATGAATTCCCATTCAGCTGTGGAAACTCACTGAGTGAACTTGGGCAAGTCACTTTCTCTCAGCCTTAGAGGAAGACAAAGGCAAACCTCCTCTGAATAGATCTTTCCAAGAACACCCCATGACAGGTTCACCTTAGGGTTGCCATAGGTCAGAAATGACTTGAAGGCACAAAATAACAAATATTTTTAAACAGCCTTTGTGGAACATATCTGCTAGGCTTTTTATCAATAAATCATTTATCTATAGAGTACCTAGAGACATGTCACCAGTCTCTTCTGCTAAATGTATCTGAACCAGCCCAAAAGCAACTAACAGATTGCCCATAATTGTCTAAAAACAATGTTTAAAAAGAAACTTTGGAATGCTACATTTTTTTAACCATATCTACCACTGGTTATGTTTGTCGTGATTGTGGAAGTTGTAGTCCAAAAAAGATATCACCCCCCCAGCTCTACTAAACAGTTACCAGTCTTAGAAAGGGGGGTAACAATTACTGTTTTAAAAGCTGTTACAATAAGAGCAACATCTGTTGGTTACTGCCTGCTATTATGACTATTTCAGCACTATACTGTTATAGTGCTATTATTCCACTTTCAACATCCTATGGAATCCTGGGATTTGCAGTTTAGGGAGAGCCATTTAGAGG
The DNA here is from genome assembly GCA_948474755.1 of Ctenosaura bakeri. Taxonomy (NCBI): domain Eukaryota; kingdom Metazoa; phylum Chordata; class Lepidosauria; order Squamata; family Iguanidae; genus Ctenosaura; species Ctenosaura bakeri. The sequence continues at coordinate 50,870 of CAOLHI010004962.1, read as the reverse complement.
GTCTCAGTAAACTACAAATCCCAGAATTCAACTGGATATTGAAAGTGCACTATAACTGTACAGTGCAGAAATGACCAATAATTGGGGAGGGAGGTAACCTTCTTCTCTTTTATAATTTGAAAGGGTGTATTACCAGGACCACCAACAGGTTCCAAAAGGTTACCAAGGCTCAGTGGTCTAGAAGAGGCCCTAGGATCTGACTAGTGATGGGCCAACCAAATCCTTGAATCCTCGAATCTTTGGCAGGGATTCGAGATTCGGCAATCCGAATCCCTGTGCCAAAATAGGCAAACGGAATCTTTCAAATCCGCCACTCAAACAGGTTGTTGGAGACTGGGATGCCTGAAAACCTGGGAGACCAGGATGCCTGAAAATCTGGGAGACTGGGATACCTGAAAACTCAGGACCAAGATGAATACTGGTGCATCAGGAAACTACAAACCCCAGGATGCCAGAAGAAGCTATGCAAAGAAAATCTAATTTTGACCTGGATTATCTCTATACTGTAATATGTGGCCTTGTTTACACAGGCAGGAAAATGTGAGATTAATCCATATTTTGCTGCCTATGTAGAAAGGACCTTCATATCATTTTCAGTCTCAGGAGGTCCTGAGGCAAAACTATGACAATTATCTTGGCCAGATTTCTTCAGAGGGAGGTTTGCCTTTGCCTAGGCTTTTGCTAAGGCTGAGAGAGTGTGTCTTGCCCAAGATTATCCTTCTTTCCCTTGCTTTTTAAACTCTTTTTAAAAAAAGGATTGGAAAGATTTGATATTCGTGGATTCCCAAAACCTTCCAGGGATTTGGATCTGGATTCAGAAAATTCTGGATTCGTCCCATCCCTAGATCTGACTATATTGTATATGTCTTTGTCTTTCTCAGTAGTATAATTATTGGTCAATTATTTTGATATCCCTTGTGAAATTGGTAGATTACAAAGAAAATAATAATGATACACAAAATTTGAAATCCTGTATAAGTTCCTTAGCCTGTCCATCGAGGGGTTTAAACTGCCACCAGGAAAACAAAGAACTGAAGCTAGACTCCTTGGGAGTTGTTCCTGAAGCCACCAAGTGACTGTTGGAGTAAATGGGGAAAGGAGTAGAAGGGACTATGCTACCTGGACCAGCTTAGAGCCAGCCTTTGCTGTAGGCTGAGCCTGGCTCTTAAGCTGTTCCAGGTATGATAGTCCCTTCCCCTCCTGCCCACCACAACAAATGGCCACCTCCATCTTCTCCCACCCATCCACCCATCCATTTACCCACCTTTCTTGACATTGAAAACACTGCAGGAATGTCCACTGGGAGCCCCTCTCCAGGTAGTAATCTGTAGAACGCCTTCCCAGCCTTCAGGAGAGGGGTGGGGAATAGAACAGCTCCTTCCCTCCCCTTCATGTACAGTCAGGAACCTTTTTCCTGCTCAGTCCAAAGCTACCACCCCAGCTCAGAGATGCTTATCTGGCCAGACAGCTGACATTTTTTCAGGCATCCACTAGCATCCCCTGCCTATCACACAGATTAGCTGTTGGTTAACAGCTAGGGGCACAAAAAATAAATAATCCACAAGGGCCAAACTTTCTATTTGAAACCCTGAATATTACCACCAATGGCAGCAGTAGCTGGAGTAGCAGCAGTGGTACCAACTACAATATTTTGAGAGTACACAGCTAGATAGGAGTTAAGGGAAAAGTACTTTATTTTTTTGGATTTTCCTTGGTTTCAGCCATACATTTGAAATACATTTTTCTCCACTTTTCTGTCAGTCTTGACCAGAGCAAGATCCAAAGTGCAAAGTTCCAGCCAGACCACACAGAGCTTTATCCTTCTGCAAATGGTATAACCAGTTCTTTGTAGATTCTCATAGAACCATTCTGTCAGATCAGGTTTCTTTCAAGAGACTGTGGGCAGTCTCTTTAGTTGTATCTTGTAGCTTAACATCCTAAAGGGGACCCTCTGAGTGCCAGTCACACAATTATTCCAGGAAGATTGGACAGGCAGAAGGTTTGCAAGAGTTTCCAGAACAGCCAGAGCAATGAGATAATTAGTCGATGTGCTAGCAAATGAAATTTCACTGTAGACAAGTGCAAAAGTAATACAATTTGAACTCCTTGTATGCACTGATGGATTTTGACATAGCTGTAACTTCTCATGGAAAAGCAGCATTATCTTCAACTGAATGAAACCACCCCCTCTATCAGCAGCAGGTGGAGGTAAAGAAGATAGCAAAGACATTGTGTTGGTGCTGGCAATAATGCTTTTACAGTCAGCCCTCAACTTTCACGGGTTTAACTTCCACAAATTTGATTATTCGCAAGTGTATAGCTATTGCTTAACTAGCAATGCCACTATAAATATAGGTGGTGATAGCACTATATTGTAATAGAGAACAGCTCCTGAGGTCACTGGCTCTGCCTTCCTCCTTCCTCCTCCTCCTTTTCCTGCTGTTGCAGCTGTTTGGCAGGGTGGCTGTGACTGAGCCATCCAAAACAGAGGTTCACAAGCACTGTCCAAAAAGGGACTTGCGCACATGAAAGTCAATAACACTGTTCCTCAGAACTGAGGTATCACAAAAGGCAGTCCAAAAAGGGACTTGTGCATCTGAAAGTCAATAATTCTACTCCCCAGAAGCAGTTGGATCATGAAGGCCTGTCCAAAAAGGGACATGTGCATCTGGAAGTCAAAAACTTTCCTCTCTAGAAGGGGAAGATCACATGCATCATGAAGGACTGTCTAAAAAGGAACTTGTGCACATGGAAGTCAATAACCCTGCTTCCCAGAAAGTGGGGGGATCACAAAGGACTGTCCAAAAAGAGACACATGCACATGAAAATCAATCCCTGAGAGTACCTGGTGTCTTTTCTGGGGGAAGCCTGGGAGACAGGTGGAGGCCAGAGGTGTCCCCTGAAGATGGAGGTTTTGTGGTGCCAAAGCTGCACAGATAGCAGAGCTGTTGAGGCTGCTGCAAAAAAAATCTCCTTCAGTGTCATCTTCCTTCTCTTCCTTCTTCTTGAGAAGGATGAGGATACTGAAGGAGTTTTTTTTTGTTTTTTTTGTTTTTTGTTTTTTGCAGCAATAGATGCACGTTTGGGGGCAGGGAAGGGGCAAGAGATATTCATAGTTTTTCCACTTTCACAAAGATCCTGCCCCCTTAACCTCTGCAAAAGTTAAAGGCCCACTACATAATGCCATCAGGAGACTACATGTATAACTTTACAACATAATATCTGTCAGGTACCACAGAGATCTACAGAGCAAATATGTTTCTGAATCACCAGTTGGAGGAACAAATGACAAATTGGTCTCTCTGAGACATCTGCACAACTTTCCATAATTTTTGTGGCCTGGAGAGTCAGGTGACAGTAAAGAATAAATGTATATAGGTTTCCAGTGTGTGGCCTTCCCACAGTCGGGATCACTGGTTTCTGATTAGGGCCAAGTGCTTCCTATCTCCTCAGATAGACTGCTCTTTCTGTGTCCATGCAAACTCATCCAAAGTACAAGTGAGTTCAGTACCTATCTAAGGAGAATGTGATCCAAGGATGATAGGAGACTCACGGGGCCCTCAAGCTGGATATGGTTTCCAAAGATCATTTCTGTGAACCCCAGCACTCCTCTATCATATCATCACACTACACTACACTATTACCAGGAAAAAAGTCCAGTGATAGGCCTCTTTCACATGGCAATCATGTTGACTGGAGCTGTGTAGAAAGGGTGGAAGCACTTTAAAGCCACTTCCTTCCTCAGTGCAGCACAAGAAAACGCCAGCTGCACTGCTGAATGAAGAAGCACATTCTGAGTGCTACCATCCACTGGCAGCTGGCTGGGTGCGGAGGGGAGTGTTTGGGACATGCTTCCATCCTGGCAAAGGAACTGCCAGGATCCCCAAGGGACATTGCAGAATCACAGTAAGATGTGAAAAGGGCCTCAGTGTTAAAGGTGCTGCCAAATTCTTTTTATCTCTCACTCCCTTCTTCCTTTTTATGTAGTCCTTGTCCACTTCATGCAGACCATGAGAATGGAGTAATGCCACCCATTTGCTTCCATTGCTTGGGAGAAAAGTTAACATTCCCAGGCTCTGTTTTTTCCTTCAACTGATCAACTGGGTTGAAGGGAGAGGTATGTTGTTCTCTGGCTTCTAATTTCACTGTTTTTCTGTTGCTGCTGGAGTTTTCCACACATATGTAGCCAGTGATCTCAGCAGACAGCGTGGGATGTATATGGCACACTGGATGTAGCCCGTGGGACCACAAAGATTGTGCAAACCATCTTATGGTCTCCAAAGTTCCATGTCTATTAATGGTGATGATAAATAGATATGTTATCTTGGAGTTCAGAACAACATGCAATTAACGCTGCAGTCCTTAATCAGAATGAGTTCCAAAAGACAGAACAATATAAATCAAAATTTATACCTGTAATAATGATATATGATGATATGCAAAAGTCTACACTGTATTCATACCTTAATCAGGAAAACCAAAAAGTCATAAATACTTCAGCACTAGCTTTCAGAACCAATTTTGATTAATCAGGTTTTTAAGTGTTTTTTTTTTCCTTAAAATATAGGGGTGAGAAATAATAACATTAGTCAGTAGTGTACATGTTCTTTTCAGATGGCACATAAAGCACAATATTTTGTTTTTCTTATTGTTATATGCCTTCAAAAGTTGATTCCTATTTGTAGTGACCTTAACATGAGGGGTGTGTGTGTGTGTGTGTGTGTGTGTAAGATTTACCCAGAGTCGTTACCATTGCTACCCTCTGAGACTAAGAAAGAATGACCTGCTCAAGACCCTCTTCTGAGTTTCTACAGCTGAGTGGGGATTTGAATTCTGGTCTTCCAGAGTCCCAGTCAGAGCCAGTGGTGTATAATGGTTTGAGCACTGGACTGCAACCCTAGAGAACGGGGTTCAATCCCTTGCTCAGCCATGGAATCCTACTGGGTGACCTTGGATATATCACACACTCTCTGCCCCATAAAACCCTGTGATAGGTTCGCCTTAGAGCCTCCATAAGTGAGAAATGATTTGAAAGCACACAACAACAGCAACAACAACAGCAACAACAACTTCCAGAGTCCTAGTCAAACCTCCAACCACTAGCCTATACTGGTTCACAAGGCAGAATATGCAGACTATTAGCCTGGGCAGACCAAGCATCAGGTTCAATCACACTGGGCCTGCTGGAAACAAAAAGAAAAAGCAATGATTTTTTGTTGTACGCCTTTATACAAGGCATACAATGACATTTCCAGCTTATGGCAATCCTGAGGTGAACCCATCATGATTTTGGGAGGGGGGCAAGATTTGTTCAGAAGAAGTTTGCCTTTGCCTTCCTCTGGGGCTGAGAGTCATCCCCAAGGTCATCCAGTGGGTTTTCACAACTGAGCAGAGATTTGAACCATGTCCTTCAGAGTCACTGTCTGGTGCTCAAACTACTATACCAAGCTGGCAATGAATGCAAAGCAGTGAAATTCATTTCTCCATTCAAGACCCCCCCCCAATCCTCTTGAAACCTCAAGCCTGTCTTTATCCACTGTAAAGCTCATAAACTACTTGGTTGGAATATTGTGATACAGTAGTTCGAATCACACATTGGGAGACTGTGTGTGACTCCAAGCATCGCTAAATGTTAATCTGTAAAAGATGCATTAGATCACTAATCTTAATAAGAGAAGAAATAACTATGTAGGAAATCTTACAGAGAGGATTTTAAAAATATACTGAAACAGTTTTCAGATCCTTTTGTCTCCAAAGGTAGTTGTCTTGGCAACACACATGCAAGTCTGTTGGCAACCACATCTGGTAAGTTTTTTAAAATTGTAAGTCATCTAATATGCCATTTATGTGCAGGTTTTAAAAACAGGCAGTCTTGATGCCTACAGAGCACAGACACATGCTCTGATCTGACTGAAGAATAAGAATTCTCAAATCTACTCAAGGAGGCAGAAATACATGTCATGAAAATATCCTACCTTTGAAGCCTTCTCCATGTTGTTCTAGAATTCACTTCAAGAGACTGGTGCAATGTCTTGTGTTTTCTATCATATGTATTAAATAAAAGTTTTGAACAATTATTTGTAAATGAATTCTCCAAACTGTTTTTGCTGTTCAGTGCCACAATTTAGTTCTTTTTAAAGGGACAGAAAACATTCTAGGAAAGACACAGGGGAAATTTACCCAGAATAGTTTCACTTGCACAAAGGAAATGTGATTCCTTCACACTGCTCTGTTTGGGTTTTGATAAGCAACCTGACTTCCTTGTAAAGTTTGGTTTTTTGATTCCATACCACAGGAGATATTAGGGATGGGCAAGTGCTCTGTAGCTTGGCCACTGAAACACTTGATTTTCATCTTGAACAATTCTCTTTCCTCTTATCAAGACATTTGTGCCTTCTGTGCTCTTTCCAGAGATTGGAAAAGCTACCCTTTCAGGCGAAAATAGTAACTACTGACAGTGTTGGTTATGGAGAGCTAGGAATTATAGCTCCAAAACAAACTGTTTCAAAATTCTGTACTTCCCGTAATAAGCTGTGTCCAGTTGTTATAAATTTGCATTTTATAATAAATAAGAATTAGAAAGTCGTTAGTCCTCATGATTGCTACTGTTCTTTTTGTAATGCTTCCAAAGACTTTAAAGACAATAAGGAGGTCAATGCAGAATCTAATCTAAAACCAATTTGTGATGTTGATAGCCTTTGGATTTAACAACCCTATGTTTCCTCCAGCTTCAGTTTCCTCTGGCTCAGTGTAAAGGACAATGTAACCCTAATTTAACTGCTAATTTTATTTTATCTTTCTCTCCATTAGGCTTTGAGGGGAATGAATATTATAAATAGGATCTAATTAGCTACTTGCTTTGAGCTTTCTTTTCTCCCAGGTTTGGTCACTGTCACTTTCTTAATCTGTAGAGATTACTCTTCAGTTCTCTGAAGAAATGACTGAAGTTTCTTCGGTCTTTTTGATTCCACCTTATTTAAATACCAGGAATAATTTCCAGCCGTAAAATGTCAAATAAAGTTAAGATTGTGGCCTTTTCATAAGGGTTAAGAGGCTCTTTCAGATTACAAAATTCCTCTGCTTTCCATTGTTAGAGAAGGAGTTACCCTCATTCAAGCTCATTTCTGCACCACACTGTTACAGAGCTATTATTTCACTTTCAACATCCTGTGGAATCCTGAGGTTTGCAGTTTAGGAAAGGGCATTTAGAATTCTGAGCCAGAGAGCTTTTTGGCCTCAGTAAACTACAACCCTCAAAATTCCACAGGATGTTGAAAGTGGAATAATAGCGTTATGACAGTATAGTGCAGAAATGGCTCTGACTCCATTGTTAGTATTGGAGCAGAATGCAGCCTCTTAAATCCCTGGTTAATAATAACATTGAGCACTGACCAGAAAGTACTCTAGAACAGTGCTATTCAAAGTGGACCAGTGTCAGTCAATGAGCCGTTGGCTGCCAGTTCCTAGTAAGTTTCCAAGAAAGAAAGAAAAAGTTGTGGTGAATAGACACAAATATGGTGCCACCCCTGGCACACTGGGGGAAAAATAATTGTCAGACCCCACTTCAGATATTTCCCCTTGCAATTATTCTCCTGCGGTGGTGGAACTGTGTGATCCTATGACTATGCTGATGGTAGCATTGCCACTGATATGGTCTCCAATGTAAGAGAAACAACCACTGATGAATGTTAAAGAAGACGGTGCAAAAAGCAGGACTACAGTTGAATGTTAAGAAGGTAAAAATAATGACCACAAATTATTTCCTTTACTTAAAAGCAGCTAATGAAGACACTGAAACTGTCAAAGATTTTCTATACTTGGGCTGAATTATTAATGGAAATGGATACTGTGGTCAAGACACTGGAAGAAGACTAAGGCCCTTTTCACATTATCATCCTGCCATAGGGATGGGAGAAGGACAGGACTGCAATAATGGTTACACATGATATTATCGTGGTCCCATCCTTCTCCCATCCCCAGGCAGCATGATCATGGATCAAATCATTGATGGCTTTTCCCTATCAATGACCCATGATCACATCATCACTGCACATTTACCTGGTGTGCAGAGGATCCAGCAGTGCAATGGCTGAACTTCCTGTTGCAGTGCAGCCTGGGACAGTACCTGGATGCTCTGCGGCAGGAAGAGGTGAGGCCATCATGCTTCCTGGATCACAGTGGCAGCTGGAGCACTCCTTCATGCTTCCCTCCCAGCACAGCCACTGACAAGATCTCCACAGGACACTGCTGGGATACAGTAGGTTGCGGAAAGGGCCAAAGATTTGGAAGTACAGCTATGACAGAACTAAACAAGATAAGGTTGTCATATTTTGGAGATATCAAGAGATGATGTGGCTCACTGGAAAAGACATTAATGCTTGGTAAAGTGGAAGGCTGTAGGAAAAGAGGGAGACTGCACTGCAAGTAAATAGACTCAACCAAGGAAGCCATGGACCTGAGTTTACAAGATGTGAGCTGGACAGTTGATGACCTCTTATTCATAGGGTGTCCAGTCAATTTGACAGCAAATAACAAGAACAACAATACTTCAGATAGCATGAGAAGCACTACATTAGAAAGTAGAGGATGTTTCATGTTACTTTAAGTAGGAAAGCCTTACAATAGTTCCACAAAGTAGTTCACTTTTTTTGTGCTGAAGGTTTTGTAGAAAGACAGGAGAGGAGGAGATTAAAAGACAGCTGCTCAGGTTGCCTTGCAAGATCATGAAAGAGTAATGGTGAAATAAAGAGTTTCCTTGTTTACAGCTTAGTCTATTCACCACTACATGGCGGAAACATTTTTTATTTAAAATCTGGATATTCATTGTGCTCAGTAGTCTTTCATCTTGTCAGCAATGGCTTTGATTTTCATCCATCCAACTAATAATCTGCCAGTATGTCACATTTCTGATTCAGTCCTGATAACATACATTTGAAAATGAAAACATATGAACTTTACTCTAGGCTTGGGAAAGTTACTTTTTATTATTACTCCCTGAATCACTCAGCCAGCATTGAGGCAACTGTAATCCAAAAGAAGTAACTTCCCAAGTTCTTTTCTCAACAAACCTTTGGGAAAAATTAGAGGTATAACCCCACAAAATCTGTTGTGTTTTTAGAAGAAACATTCAGTTTGCTCCTCTGGTTGGCGGCAGCATGAATTGTAAGCTATACTTGGAATAGTTTTGTAGTTTGCAGTGTAGAATCTGTCCAGGTAAAGTTCTTCTGGTGCTTATGGGTCTGTCTGCCTAACGCATTGTGAGGGAAAGTGCAGCCCACAGGATGCATATGGCCCCTTCAGACCATTTTTTAGTTCCTCATAGTGATTGTTGATTCTGCTGAAAAATGTGAGTTGTTTTAGCAGAATGAGCAGTACACAAAGAGGATTGCAAAATAGGCCATGAATGTGTGTTGTTGTTGTTTCAGATTATTAGGTAATCAATGAGATTTGGAAAGAAGATCCTTAGACCATGGATTTACTACTGAAGTGGGGATAGAAGGAAGGGAAGGCTACTTTTAGCTAAAGATTGTGGAAAATTTAGTTTGGTCCACATTTTAAAATGAACTGACTTAATTCACATGTTTTGGACCAAGACCTGGGCCAACCAAAAGCTATTCTTTAGATTGCACACCTGGAATTCCCAGCTCAGAAACTGGCAACTTAATATATAGAGAGGTTAAGGAAAGCTGCATACAAAATACCCTATTTGCTGGCATATAAGACTCACTTTTTTCCCTGAAAAATACTGTTTGAAAATGGGGTGCATCTTATACACCATGCATCTTATACGCCAGTAAATAGTATTTGCCAGTGTATAAATAGGGTGCTTCTTATATGCTGGTGCATCTTATACTCTGGCAAATACAGTACATGTGTCAAAAAGAATTTCTTGCAGAGATGCACACATCAAGAAAAGTTGCATACAAAAATGTGCTTGTTCAAAAGAGATGTGAGAAGTATGTGTGTTAGGAGTTAATTCATACTGTGATAATGGGGCTTCTCATTATCTAGACTTGGCTAAGGGGGGATACTTCCCTCTTCAGGTAAACCAAGGGTTAATAGGGTATTGGGGTTAGGTTACACTTTTTATTGTGGGTCACCCTCATAGGTCACCGGGAGAGACTGGCCCAATCAAGGGGGAAAAGGTGAGCATCTTCGAGATGCTTCGATGAAGAAGATAAAAATCCTTGAGAGACCATGTGGCAGAGAGACAACAAAGAAACCTCCTGGAGATGAAATCTGTGCCAGTAGTAGGCTGCAGGCCCTAGGCCTCACCTACTGGCCTCACTCTTCTCTTAGACCATCTAAGCCTATGAACCCACAATGTGGGTAGCTAGAATATTAGATAGTTAGTTGCGTTAGGGCTTTTTATTATTTTGGAGGTTGGCTGATCTTAAGAATGTATCTGTTTTTATAACTACTTGTAACTTAAGCATGCCCGACAGGGGGGAGCCTCTCATGGGTATTATTGTCTTGTTTACTTGCATGCCTTAAAATAAATGCTTTTCTGTAAAACCTCTTTTTCCCTCCATTCCCACGCCATTCTTCGGCACACGCTTAGATAGGATTTCTCTCACTCAGAAGGGGGAGGTGAGGGAAAGGAAAGGTCCTTAAGCATAGAGACTGGCAATCCACTGAGCAGCATCCCACTGTACTGTTCAGTTAATTTAGAATTCAGTGGGTGGTGGCAGCATGAGAATTAACAAATGCTGGGGAATTTCCGGCTCCTTTTCAAGGGTAGAAATCAGTCTTGGGGGGGCTGGAAGTAAACTCAGGCCTTTTCCGCACTGGGCGAGGGAATCACCCTGTGCTGGTACTCATCGGACCTGTGTGGTCCATGCGAGGGTCCAGGCTGGTCTGGAGCAGTCCATGGCCGCCGCTCCTCACTGCTCCGGGGATTAAAATGGTGGCTTTCGGTTGGTCGAGGCTCTCCACTAACCGATGAAGCTCGCCAGCCTAAAGCTCACCCCTGGCAGATCTGCAGGCTCACACTGGTGCGAGCCTGAAAATCTACACCAGAGCGAGGCCACGGAATGGCGTGCTCTATGCTTTTGAAAGACCTGTTTTAAGTGGTCTTTCAAAAGCATGCTGAACGACCACTTTGGGTCATTCCGGAGCGAGCTGAGGTCCGGAACTACACAAAGTAGTCTGGACCCAGTCCGCTCCCAGGTGTAGACGTCCTCTCTGGAGGACGCTCTGCACCGTTTTAAAAACCCAGTGCGGAAAAGGCCTCAGTATGACACATACATTGAAAAATAAACATTGGAGAAGGTTGTTTATGAAAAGAAATGAATGTTTTCATGCTTTTAAAATGCAAACTGAGAAAGGAAGTGAAGCAAACATATGAATACATAGAAGACTTGACAAACTAGACGAGGAATAGACAATTCGACTATCCCTACCTCTAAGCAACATTATTCAAGGAAGGAAAAATTATTTGGATGCCCTAATTGCAAACATCTCCTACTCTACTAGTATACAAGCTACTTCATAAATATTTGAATGGAATCAGAATGCAATTTGTTGTCTGTCCGCATTCAGTCACATTCTAGAATCCCATTTAAGGCAATCTCACTGGCCTTTCTTCCATATTGCTTTCTGCTTCTTTCTCTTTATCTTCCCTTTTACTTAGCAGAAAGCAAACATTTGTAAAAGTCTAGTTTGTGTTATTTATTGCCTACATTTGTAGGCATATGTTGTTAGGAATGTTAAATACCCTTTTCTCATTTTCTTGTCACATAGGATGCACGAAGACCATTTATTTTGTGGAGATATTTCTAACTTTCCAGATATTGGCATTGCATGTTTGCAACACTTTTAATCAAAAACAAATATGCCACTCACAAAGAATTATTTCACATGACATGCCCAGTTGGCTTTACCTGCATTCCTCTCTACCATGATCCAAAACCTCCATCAGCAGATGATTCTTGTTGCTACAGAAAACTGCAGGTGAGCCAAATGAAATTTCACATTGTTGGGGCATATCCTGTAGCCTAGTCTGTCCTTCAAAATTTGAACTGATAAGAAAAAAAAAACATTCTTAAACTTCAAAGGTGCTGTTCCAAACTAAGCATATTTTGATCCTTCTTGGAGTAGAGAAATGGTCACATTACATCCAGAAATCAGAAACACTGTTGGTAGATAATACACTTCATGAAATGGGAGAATACCATATGTAAACAAAGAGCACCTATACTCTTTCTGAGCTTTAATGGTAACAACAAGTATCACAACTGAACCAGGTATCTCCAGGTATAATACTCTTGCAGATTAGTCCTGCATAGTAAGGTGAATGTTACAAATGTTTCTAGGCGGTGTAGAGGTGTGACATTCCTGATCCACAAACATCTTTCTATTTCAGAACAGTGGGCAATAATAGAGCCAGGTGGATAATAGAGCCAGGTGGATGATGATGATGATGATGATGATTAATTTTACTTGTAAAAACTTGTAAAACTACTTTTTACAAATTTACAAAAAAATTACTTTTAAAAATTGCTTTCATTAATATTCATGGGCCAAATAATGATATACGAGCAATGCTTCACAATTGTTTTGGTAATCTCATTGAGTCAGAATATGATTATTTGATTGTTGTGTGGAGTGGAAAACAAACTTATTAATAGGCATCTCCTGATGGTCAATCTTGCATGTCATGAATTTTGACTGTCCCTTTTTGCTAATTTGAAAACCTGGCAACACTAATCCTAAAATATGATTTTAGCACCTATTTTTCTTGATGCAGGCATTTTTATATATTTCTCTCATTGTTTACGTTTATTTTTATGTTTATGTGCATTTTTCAAATATACATGTTTTGGTCATGCTCATGTATAATTAACTGCATTTAATTCAGGAGAACAATGAATCTCATGCTATTACTTATAGTATCTTTATATTTATAGTATTTTTTTTAAAAAAAATTACTTATCAACCTAAATACCAAATGAAGGTATTGATTTCAGTTAACCTACCTCTGCATTTTTTTTGTAAAATTAACTTCTTGTTCACATTCATAGATCACATGATGTACATATTTCTTTCTTTATGAGGGACCCACACCCCAAAATACAGGATTTTTTTGATACCTCCTTCAGTCTCTGGAAAAGAAAAACTTTCCAACCCTAAAATAGGGGACAGCTTTTATAATAAGGGACTCTTACCAGTCCTATAAGGGACAACTTTTATGGTGTTCACATAAGGATATTCCTTATAATAAGGAACTCTTGGCAACCATAATGCCAGGTTGGTTGTGTTCTCCCCACCATTGTAACAACCATACAGTATTGTTTGGTTGCTTTGCTGTACAGGGAAGAAGGAGGGGATGACCTGATGGATGGGAAGCTGGGACCCTAGGAACATTTGGTTAACAATCTGTGATAGGAGCAAACAGACATCACTAAAAGGTCATGCTGTTGGCAGGTTGTGAGAGAACATGGAAAGGGGATGGTGAGCCCAGGAAAAGTGTTGTTTTACATTATCAGCAAATAGAATAGTAGCACAGACTAATTTTGAAATGTAATGCCCTATATAGTACTGTTAATCCAATAGTTCTTTAGTCTTGGCAATTGTCGAGGTGTGTTGTTGCCTTTTCAATGTCCTGAATAAAGCTTTTGAAACTTCTAAGCCTATTCTTTGAACATGGAGTTAGCCTGCACATCACACCTAATTAGGATATGTGTATAGAAAAATACATCAAAAAATTCCATGGGGGAAGGAAGAAAGTGTCACAGAATTTGGATGGGATGCGAGTGCTGGCAGACTGTTAAGAAATGCACTGAAAATCAAACTGATAGCTTTTCACATCTTTTGTACCAAGCTACACAAATCTTAACAGCTGCCCTTGAATTAAGTAAGTGGAATTTAATGATAGTTTTCTCTCTGGCTTGTGGTGTACCTCTGAGGGCAAGAACACTCTTCAACAATGTGCCTGTAAAAAAAGTGTCACTGATTATAACGTTAAGCTAATGCTTATGTTTATTGTTATTAGTTCTGTTCTGCTATTATTTATTATTAGTGTTGAATTATGAGTATCACTATTACAGTCCATTCCTTGGTTAAATATTCAAAACGGGTTAGAGAGAATAATCAAAGCTACAAAAAGCACAGCCTGAGTGGAAAGAAGACTGTGATTATAGTTTCTAATAAAGTGTTTGTTATTTATTTCTAAATTAAGAAGTTACAGCTGCTCTGGATTTTTATTTCCTACCTCATCTTTTCAAATCCTTTGTAATCCATTTACCAATATCATTTCTAAGTAAAAAAGGAAAAAGAGACCATTTGATACTTTGACATTTCAATTCCAGTTTCATTTGCCAGTTCATTCATACAGATAGATAGACAGCTAGATAAAATAGTTGAGCAAAGAAAGTGAACAGCACTATTCAGGTAGAACCTGAATCCAAGAAGGATACCGTAAAACTGAAATAAATCTAATGGAATGATTGAAGCTGGTTATTTATATTAATAAACTATCAGATGTATCCGCTTCTGCCTTAATAGGTAATGTCAGTTGGAAATGGGACGATAAATAGCATCCAGAGGCAGTAATACAAGTCCCAGGATCAAAGCATGGAGTTCAGAGGATGGTGCTGGGAGCAAGGGTGGTATAGTCCTCTAAATTTGGAGATATACATCTCTCTGCCTGACCCAGAATGTCCATGGTGTGGTTTGACTCTCATTTCTGCTTCTCTAGAAAATCTGACTCCTGCTTGATCAGAATTCAACAGACCGTGCCTGTCACCAATATTTTGGTGTAAACTGGGTCCATAGCAGACATTGTATAAAACAGACCTCACTGTGAGCTGAAACAGAAAAAAAAATTATGGGGATATTTTCCAAGAGATCCAGCATACTATAGAAGTATAGATGAGGACTTTGTAAGACCAAGGTTCAAATCTCCATTCAAGCATGGGACCTTGGGCACATCATAAGCTCTTGACCTAAGAGGAAGCCTGCTCTGAATAGATCTGAACAAAAAAAGCCTATGGTGGGGTCGCCATAAGTCAGGGGCTTGAAAGCATGTAACAAGAAGCATTCTCCAAAGATACCATGTGAGTATCCCTTCACACTTTCAAAGAACACCTTAGAGGATCAGGTTACAGAGCTACAAAATATGGGTGACTATGTATTGCATAAACGCAACTAAGATAATGGCCATAAAAAAGAAATTGATTGATTTCATTCAGAATAGATCTGGAAAGTTTTCCCCCATCTCAGACATCGCTACTTCCACTCACCTTTCTTCTGTATCTTCCTATTTTAACCTAATTAGATTCTCTGTCTTTCATTTTGGGTTCCAAAACCCTTGGATTTCTAGCTCAATGAAGCAAAATTGCAGGATATCTAATTACCTTCTCTTTTTAGACATGCTGCTTGCCTTGGGAGGTAAATGACTAATTCAATACCTGCAGCTGATTTGAATAGAACTGAAAAGGAGTTGCATCTAGCTCATTCTTCTGACTTCATTCTTCAGTCATTTCTGCACTACTCTGATATGTTAAGCTGCTCAACTTACTGAGCAGTGCATTTGTGGCTCAGGCTGGTTCTGGTACTGCTGCTGCTGCCTCCACGGTGTCCTCAGGTGCTGTTCAGTTGGTCCTGCCATGCCATGTGGCTTCCAAACCATGTCCTTGGCTCTACTGGGTACTTCTCATACTCAGCAGCCTTTGTTTAGCTGGGGAAAGCTCCCAGGCAATCGGTTCAAACCTGCTGGTTTAAATTGATTGGCTGCCTCAGCCCAGGCCAGAGCTTCAGGAAGTTTCCCCTCTGATCCAGGTAGTTTGTATTTAGCTGGGCTCTCCTTTCCTCTAAGCTCAGTTCTTCTCTGCACATCTGTCTCATTCTTCTGACTTCATTCTTTGGCCATTTCTGCACTAAACTGATATAATGCTATTATTCCACTTTCAACATCCTATGGAATTCTAGAATTTGTAGTTTAGGGAGGGGCATTTAGAATTCTCAGCCAAAGAGCTCTTTGGCCTCAGTAAACTACAAACCCCAGAATTCCACAGGATGTTGAAAGTGGAATAATAGTACTATAACTGTGTAGGGTGGCAATGGCCTTCATTTCTGGTTCCTAAATTAGCCAGGTCAACACTATGACCCTTTCCACACGTGGTCGCGAAATCGCGTAGGGACGGTTCTGGCCGGTTTAATTTGTATCTGCGCAGTTGCGGATTATATTTTCTAACGTTCCACACGACTCTAGCGTGTTCCGCGCTAGCGCGTGTCTGCAGATCCACACTGTAATCGGATTTCATCTCCCGCTCGCTTCCTAACCACGCCCACTTCGTCCATGATTGGCCGGGGTTTTTTTTTTTAAAAGATGGGCCCGTGCGTCACTGCGTACGTGCGTGATTGCGAATGTACGCATGCACGCACGCACGCAACGGCCCTTCGGTCCACCCACAGAGTGTCCCGCCCTCCTTCTTCGTCGCCATATCTAGGCCAGAAGAGGTGTTTTTCTGCTCGTGAGCGTGATTCCTGGCTATTTGGTGTGCCGGTTTCCGCAGAGAGTTTGACCATGGACGGTGAGGTGATGGAGAGTGTGTTAAGTGCTCTTGCGCCCCTCGTGACTGTCCTGGCCATAGTGGTGGACACCATGCAGAGGCAGTGGGCCCGTGACAGAGCAAGGAGGGAGAGGCTCTACCTGGACGACGAGGGCGATTTCGGGGATTATTTGGCCCTGATGAGAGGTCCCTCGCGCCGAGTCCCACGGCCCAGGAGATGGTGGGTCAGGCAGAGGATGAACCGGACCTGGTGGACCGAGGAGGTTCTGGCGAAGTGGGACGAGGATCAGTGGTTGTACCACTTCCGTATGACAAAGGCCACCCTCTTTGAGATCGCAGACCATCTGCGTCCACACCTGCAGAGGAGCAGCACGGAGATGCGCCAACCCATCTCCATGGAGGAGAGTGGCCATCACGGTATGGTGGTTGACATCCCCCCTGCTATACCGCAAAACGGCCAACACGTTCGGTCTTGGGATCTCCACAGTGGCGGCCGTGGTGATTGAGGTTTGCCTGGCCATGGAGCAGGTGCTTCTGCCATCCACTGTGTGCCTGGGAGACTATCGGAGGGTGAGTACTTGGAAATCCACCCCCCCTCTCCCACACTGCACCACTGCACGCTCTCCAGGCCTCATGGTTGCACTCTCTTGGCCATGAAATGAGAAGTACCTTGGCCAGCACTCAGCATTCGCCCCACTTCTGACAGGAGTGTACCAACGCGCCAGAGAACCCACCCCATACCTCCTGGAAGCATTGGGCATTGGACATCAGGGCCTTTCCTGCCCTGTGATGTCCCCTTTTCTCTTCCGCTCGCGCGTTTGCATCTTTTTACAATTAGAAGCTTTTTATATGTTTTCTTCTCTTTCAGATCATGGATGGTTTCCACCAGATGGGGTTTCCGCAGTGCATTGGGGCGGTGGATGGGACGCACATTCCGGTGCGGCCCCCAAAGGGTAGAGGAGAGGAATTCATAAACCGGAAAAGTGCGTTCTCCATACTGCTCCAGGGCACGGTGGATCATGCCGGGAGATTTGTGGACATTGTCCTGGGGTACACGGGGAGAACGCATGACGCGTTTGTCTTCCACCACTCTTCCCTTTGGCATGCCATGGAGGCGGGAAGATTTGTCCGTGAGAACCCAACCATCACCATTGGGGGTGTTGAGGTTGGGCCGCTGATCTTGGGTGACGCGGCATACCCCCTTTGTCGTTGGCTTATGAAGCCTTACGGTGGACAGCTTGACCCGCAGAAGACTGCATACAACAGAGTCTTCAATAGGTGCAGGAATGTGGTGGAGAGGGCATTCGGAAGGCTGAAGGCGCGTTGGGGTTGCTTGTCAGCTCCACTGACTGTGAAAGAGCCGAACTACCTTCCGGTCATCGGGGCGTGCGTTGTTCTGCACAACATCTGCGAGTCCAAGGGTCATTTGCTACACCCTGATATCGAGTCCCCACCACCTTTAACCCTTCCACCTTGCGATGAGGACTTCCGTCCCCGAGCGCCCGCAAGGCGGATCAAAGAAGGGGAAAGGGTGAGGAACGCAATCGCAAGCCTCATAGCCGGCGACTGCGAATAGCGCCTTCTTCATGTTGCGGCCAGCCACATCTTTGTTTTGGGTGGTTGTGCATGGTCTCCCTAGTTCTGTTTTGCTGTATTTCCCATCTCATTATTTGCTGGGATTCCCATGGCGCCATACCATGGCGAGCCACGTTCTAACATTTCCACCACGTTGTAGTTTGACCAATAAATCGTTAGACTGTAACATTGTCTGAAAATATTTATTGCGGTTATAAAACTGTGGAACACGGATATCAACAATGTAAACCGAACCTTGCTGAACAAACCTTGCTGGAAGGGAAGGTAGCCTTTGAGATGCGCAGAACTAGAGACATCTACATGTCTTTTGAGTCTAACATAGCAAGTGCTCATTTGTCTGGTGTCTCACAAGAAATAAGTGTCAAAGAAGGGGAAAGGTGTTGACGTTGCTGGGCAAAAAAACCATTTAATCTCTGGAAAACTGTTCTTTTGCTTCAAATTTATTGCACCCCGTGATGTTGCACCCCATTTTGTTTGTACCAGCGCCATTAGGGGGCAGGTCTTGGTTTCATATATTCAGCTCATAGTGAGTACGGCATTTTGAGAACAGATATAAGTCACTGTTGAAACCATGTACTGAAAATAGTGATGGAACTAGAAGTTTAAGAAAGGTTATTTCAACCAGAAAAAAATATACACATAAATAAATTTCAGTTTAGGCCAATAACATGGGGATTGTATCATAAAACATTTTAATGTGAATACTACTTCACATCCCCAAAATGATACAATTATTTTTAGTGTTTTGTTTACGGTTTGGTCAATTTTACAATAGGTGTGGACATCTGCAGGTGTTCCTCATTGTAAATAGGTTGTGCACCTTACTCTGGCATTTAATGGCAGACTGATTGCACATGTTCCTTCTTATGCAATGGCTCTTGCACCGTGTGCTGTGCCATGAGTAAGCACTTCCTATTTACATTCCCCTTTTTATTTATGGCTCAACAATAACAAAAAAGAAACCCAGAACAAATGTGGCACCTTCTGACTAGAACACTGTCAAGTATCTTAATTCAACACAATCAGGCAAACTGTTTTCGTTTTTTTGAAAGGGTCGGATGTGCATCAATGGATCCAGTTATCTCAAATGACTGTAGAACTGAACCACCGCTATATCGTGGAAATTGTGGTGCGCACCCTGGATTTCCACCTCCAGTTCAAGGCACTTTTCCAACCAATGACAAAAGCTCCTTCCCTTGCCAGCATAGCATATTTCCGGTCAGGAAAATCAGTGTTATCAATGTGATCAATGTAAAACAAACGACCAACAACAAACAAAAAAACCCAACAACCCCCAAATTTTGAGCGCCAACCGGACGAAACATGGGATTGGTTTTTATGGGCTGTATGGTTCGCGGGGTTTTTTGCGGCGCACAACCTTCCGCGCCTGGGTTTGTTGGCCCGATGATGCTGGGGTGGCTGTTGGGGCAATGCCCTGACTTCCCTCGGGCACTGTTGGCACCGCAACTCCAGAGGCCCCACAAGTGCACGCGGGCCCACCACGCCTTTCAGCCACAGCAGCCACCCGCTGCATCGCGTCAGCACAGACGTTCAAGAGCGAGATAATCTGCTGTCGCTCCTGAGCGGCTGTGCTGGCATCCCTCTCATACAAACTCCTACGCTGCTCTCTGTCCAGCCGCCGTTGGTCGCCGATGAAGTCCATAGTCGCCACCGCAGCGGTAAAGGTGTCGCTGCGGCTGGCGCTCCGGTCCCTGAACCGCAACATCCGTAGCCTGGACCTTGGAGACATCACAGCCGGACTGTGCGCTGGAGCGGCGGCGGTTCCATTCCCCGCATCCTCCCAGGGGACTGGAAATGATCAGAAAGTAACATGTTAGCAATTGTGGGATGTTTATTCTTGGAAGTCTTTCTCTGCCAATTGACATTTTTGGTGGTCAAAAGGGTTATGCCTTGTGCCTAGCTGGGATTGCCAATTACAACGGTGTGCACCTGCGGGTGGCGTAGGGGAATGACTTAGGTAAATTTCAGGGGCTTTTTGGATGGCGGCATCGGAAAAGCTCGTCGGATCCGATGACAATGCTCCTAATGCATCTGGCATTGCTGCTGGGGCGGCAAATGCGAGAGGTGGTCGATCGGACGCTCCCATTGTTTAACGAGCTCACCTTGTTCCTGGTTAGATTTTTCCCCATTCTCTCCAACTTCCTGCCCCTGAGTTGTGCATGTATCAGGTTGGAAGAGGTAGGTGTGCGCGCCACACAGACTTGGCCGGTTGCATGCATTGTGCCATGATGGTGTGTGTTTACCTGGGGATGAACCGGATTGCGTGCTGCTCTCTCCCGGGCAAGTGGCAACACAGGGCGCCGCGCTCTGGGCGCTCATCTCCACCGGGGTGGAAGGTCCTTCCTCGGCCCCTGGAAGGTGAAGAGTGCGGCCAAAAAAGTTAAATTCTTGGCAGATTTAACAGTTACTGGGTGGGATCTCTCACACAGGATTTGCGGACTGTGGCTCACTCCTTCAATGGAAATATATGCCAGAAAGAACCTTCCCTGTCTTTCAGGCTGCAGAAGGCTCTGGTGTTTATGGTGCATGAAAGCCCGGTGGACAATGGTTATGATCTCTGCTTGGACTTGAGCTGCAGTCCAGGAATCAGTTGGTGGGGACACAAGATAGGGCCTTCTTGATTGCCGCCCCTCGATGTTGACAGAGCCCTCTGGGAAAGGCCAAAAAATGTTCTGCTCCTTCCTTCCCTTCAGGCAACAAGCGAAAACCCTTTCTATTTTGAGAAGACTTTCCAGTTTCATTGCTCTTGTGGGTGGCCAGAGCGCAATGGGAAAAAAGCAAAGAAGCCACATTTCCAAAGGCATAACACAACTAAAATCAAGGTCACTTTATGTGCGCGGCATGTGATGGCTCATAGCTGCTTGGAAAACATGCTTTTAAAGGGCGGTTTATTGGGCTTTATCACAGGTGTTTGTTGGCCATGTTTCCCATGTTTTGCCCATGATTTCATCCATCCAAGATGGTTTGAAAAAATTAGTCTATGGCCATTTCCCCACTGGCCTGTTCTAGCCTGTTCCACTTTCAGCATCCATTTGTTCACTGGATCGTTTTGGACTTGCTGACACCCATCCCTCGGGATGCAATTTATGAAAATGGTCTCCCTCCCCCTTTTGAATCATCCATTCATGACAAGGGAACCACATCCGGCCACCTTGTGGTGGAGCCCAGGCGTCGCTGACATGGTAGCCAATGCTTTTGTCTGAGGCAATGGCAACTTAGGTTTGGCCCCCGCATGTTGCACTGTCACCCCCAGCACTCATCACCAAGGACCACGGTTGCGCCATGGTACTGTGACGATGGCCATGGGGATTGACTGCAGAGGAGGATAACACAGTAATGGCTTCTTGGGCCTTCCGCGGATTGGCCCCAACCTACCATGCCGATCGTCTCCCGAGGAGTTATCCTCATTTCCCACGAACAAGTCCTCGCTGGACAACGCATCATCCCCTGGAAAGAAAAAGCAGGGCATAGGTTTGTGGGGGTTTAAACTTCGGGGAAAGGAAAAGCAGTAGCAGTGGAAAAATGCGCACCTTCGCATTCCCGTGGGTTCGAATCCGTTGGAGGCTCTCCTCCGCAATCCTGAGGCTGGACACAAGCCTGGGGGGGTTGGCGCTCGCATCCCCCCCCAAAATTCTTGAAAGCTCCTCGAAGAAGGGGCAGACGACCCTACAGTTGCCGCTGCGCTTGTTCGCAGCCACGGCGCTGCGGTAAAGCAACCGCATCCTCTTCGTTTTTGTCCTGCACTCTTCAGTGGACCTTCTATGGCCCCTCTCAGCCAGTTCCCTGGCAATTTCCACGAAGATTTCAATGTTTCGGTAGCTGTCTTGCAGGTCAGCTTGGAACCTCTGTTCCCCCAGATGTCCAAAAGGTCCCTCACCTCTGAGGGACGCCAAGCCACGCCCCTTCCGCGGCTTCTCTGCCTCCTAAATTCAAAATCAGTCTCCAAGCGACTGTTGGAATCCTGCTGGCTGGACACAAGGCTTTCCATTTTTTTTTTTTTTACCAAAATAAGAGCGCTAGAAGGCAACCAGAACACAACTACAGCCTTTCCTGCACTCAAAATGGCTGCCTCCTTGCAGACACTGCATGGCTCCGTGTGATCACGCATGCGCAGTAGCGCTGGGAGGCCCCCATTGGAGGACAGGGGAACTGCAGCCATTTCGTGGGTTAGAGAGAGAGAGGAGAGGAGGGTGTTTGTTCTGGAGCTTTGGGGAGTGTTTGTTTGTGTTTTGCCTTTTTCCAAAAACTTTTCTACCTTCTTTTTCTGCTCCCCCATTCTCTTCCCCCCACCTCTACTGCTTTCACTGCCTTTGTCTCCTCTCTTGGCCCCCCCTCCTTTCTCCTGCACCTTCAATTCCCCCTTTGCCCCTCTTTATAGCTTTCAGGTGTGCTGTTTGATTCTGCTGTTGGTGTGTTTGGGTAGTTTGTGCTCTGTGTGTTTTCCCTGTGTGATTGGGTGTGCTGTGTGTGTCCTGTGAGTGTGTTGGAGTTGAGTGTGTTGGAGTTTTGGTGTGCTGGGTGTGGCTTGCTGGTGTGTCTGCGTGCTGAGTGCTGGGCGTGTCCTGCAGGTGTGTGAGGGTGTTGTTTGTGTGGTGAGTGTGCTGCAGGTGTGTTGTGTTGTGGTTTGCTGTGTGCGTTGCTTGGGCAGGCATAAGGGATGGAGAGGGAGGGTGCTCTTTGGAGCGATTTCGAGACCAGGGAGATGTTGTCCCTCGTCCGCTGGTGTGGTGGCCTCAATGTGCTCATGCGAAGCACCAATGCCCCCAACAGGGAGTACTATGAGGCCATCGCAAGGAGGCTGACCAGGGGCGGCTACGAAAGGACAGCTGCCCAGGTCAACTCCAAGTTCAAGGTGGTCAAGGGCGCCTTCTATGACGCCATGAGGCGCTTTAACGGCCACCCCCCACATGCCGCGAAGCCCCCGTTCTTCAGGCCCATGTTCCGCCTCTGGATACATGCGAGGCGGCCTTCCTGGCGTGACAGGACCCGAAGGCACCGTAAGCACCTTTCCCACCCCCATCCCTTTCGGGGACCTCTATCTCATTCGAACTACTGGGGTCCCCCCGTCGCTGGGGGGCAAGGGTCTAATGCTCCTCTGGTGCGCAGACTCAGCAAGAGTTATGTTCTGCTCCCACAGGACAGAGAAGGCGAGGGGACACCACCAGGAGGATGTGGTGGGCGCAACATCGTCTGAAAGGGAAGGTAAGAATGCAAGGCACTTGGGAGAAGTTTGCCAAAAAAATTTATTTGAGTTCTCATTAATCGACAAGCCACGGTTGCGCAAATAAGTGAAAAGTCGGGAAGGCTGTGGCAGGGTGTCAAGGAAGATGCCCGCGCCACCATCGCCGACATAGACTTTTCCCACTCCTCTAAAAGGTCGTTTTACTCCCCTTGTCAGATCACCAGGCACAGCAGGGCAGTCCACTGAGGTCCACTCAGAGCTCCAGCCCCGAAAGAGAACAAAGGGCGGAGCAGCGAGACCCCTCCTCATCCAGCCAGGAACGCCTGGAAATTGTTGTTGGGGAGGAAGTGGAGGTGGTGGCGGAGGAAGGTGAGCCAAATCTCACAGTCCCACATCCCTTATGCTTTGCCAGTGGAGGCCCAAGCACTCAGCATCACCCCTTCTCTTCCAGTCTCAGCTGATGTCGTGGAAGGCGGTGGCGTCCTGGAAGAGGGGCCAGTGGTGGAGATCCCGGGTCCATCCACGGCAGGTAAGAAACCACACAATTCATGTTTGGTGTCATCTAGAAATCAAAAGTAAGGTAGTGAATCACACCTGCAAGGTCTGAGTTTTCCTTCTTGGTAATTTCAACAGGTCCTCAACACCAGCGGCACCCATCGCCGGCACGGGCCGCACAAGAACTGATCCAGGAGCTGGAGAACTCCGCAAGGAAATTCTGTAGGTATATTTGCGACAGGGCAGGGGGTGGCAGGAACATCGCTGTGCGAGGAGGGTCAAGGAATGTCGCTTTACATTTCTTTCCCCACAGATGAATCAACACAGAGGTCACTATTAGACCTGTCGCAGGCCCTGGAGGGGCACTACGCAGACGTAAAGCGCTCCCTCAGGTCGCTCCGCGCCAAGCTGCATCACGGTGCCCGGCCACTGTGAGGGGTTTTTTTTGGGGGGGTAACCAATGTTGGGGGTTTTTTCTGCTTCTGCAAATATTTTTTTGGTTGCTGGACAGTTTTAATTAATGTTATTAAAGTTTTTAAATTTTCAATTTAAGGCTCGTGTTCTTTATTTTCTTGGCCCCGCTCCCCCCATCTAATAACCTGGGAGAGGCCCCCTCCCCCTCCCCACCCTCCAGCAGGTGTCCACGCGGCGCCTGCAAAGAGAGGGCCCCCTTTAGGCGGTGCTGCTCCCATGGGCCCCCTGCCCCTCCCCACCCTCCAGCAGGTGCTCGGGGAACCTTGGAGCCGGTTGCAGCCTCTTCCGAGCCACCTGCAGGGACGCGGTCGCGGTTCTTTTCCCCCAGCTTTCTGGCCAGGTGCGCAGTTGGTGTCCACGCGGCGCCTGCAAAGAGAGGGCCCCCTTTAGGCGGTGCTGCTCCCATGGGCCCCCTGCCCCTCCCCACCCTCCAGCAGGTGCTCGGGGAACCTTGGAGCCAGTTGCAGCCTCTTCCGAGCCACCTGCAGGGACGCGGTCCGGTTCTTTTCCCCCAGCTTTCTGGCCAGGTGCGCAGCTGGTGTCCACGCGGCGCCTGCAAAGAGAGGGCCCCCTTTAGGTGGTGCTGCTCCCATGGGCCCCCTGCCCCTCCCCACCCTCCAGCAGGTACTTGGGGAACCTTGGAGCCGGTTGCAGCCTCTTCTGAGCCACCTGCAGGGACGCGGTCGCGGTTCTTTTTCCCCAGCTTTCTGGCCAGGTGCGCAGCTGGTGTCCACGCGGCGCCTGCACATGAAGCCTGGCAAGAGAGGACAGCATTTAGATGTGTTCCCGCTCCACCCGCCCTCGCAGCTTGCTCGCCAGAGTGCGTGGCGAGCTCCCTTTTAAAAACTGGGCCAGCACCACCCCCCACCCCCATCTGCACATATTTTGGCCCCCGCTGCGCACCTGCCCCAGTTGCCTCCATGTTCAAGTCACATAAGGGCGACTGGCATGAGAGCCCCAGAGCACTGTTCCATAGTCAGGCGCCCCAGACTTGTTTTAAACGTAACAATTCGAAGAAAAAGCAAAGCGGGATACTTACCATGGGACCCCTGAACAGCCCCCACACTGCCCATGCTTTCATATCGCTTCAATTCTGGCCCCCCCTCCCCCCTGGTGTGGCCACCCCGGCTTCCACAGCTGGAGACTGCTCCCGGGCTTTGTAGGCCCGAATTCCTCAGGAGAAAAGGAGATTTGGCATTACATATCCCAGGGCAGCACCCCCCAGAAGTCATGAGCGCCCCAAACCCATATCCGCAGACTCCCGACCCGCCAAGAGGCCCATGCGCGCGTCCCTCCAAATGAATTAAACCGATAAATACATACTAATAAGTGGAATAACCCACGTACCTAGAATCCTCCCTCTTTTTTCCTGTTCTTCACGGCTTACCGAGTAAAACAAGATGGCGGCGTCCAGCTCTTTGTGGGGTGGGGCCAACCACTGAGGCTCGTCACGCCCACGTCACGCCCTCCGCGGCTCCCATGTGCGAGTAAGTGCGTATCTGCGCTTCCACACACGTTCGAAAGTGCGCAAAAACGCGAATCGGCGGGAAAAAACCACATTTCTCAAGGTTTTCAAAAAGTGTGCACTAACGCCAGTTCGGACCGCGCCTATGCGGGTTGACGTGTGGAAACGAGAAAATATATACGATCTAACGCACCACAAGGTGTGGAAGACCTCCATTTGAGGTCACATTGATCCGTTTTATATACACGTGTGGAAAGGGCCTATATACAACTTAGTATGGAAGATGAATTATAAAATTGACATCTTAATGACGGAATCCTCTGGTTCTCATAGGATAGGATGGTCACTGATTGTTTTTAATGTATACATTTTTCCCTTTGCAAAGTTCCCTTAACACGTTTCCATAGATGTAATAGCCTAGTAACACTTATCAGTTGGGTTATCCCACCTCAGATATTAAACATGTGCATGAAACCTGTATGAGAAGTTATTCAAGGATGTAGGCTATGGTGTCACTAGTATGCAAATGAAATACAAGTCCCCACTTCTTTTCTTTGAATACCAGCAAAGCTTCAGATGGTCTGAATCACTGCTTGGCCAAGGTAATGGACTGGATGAAGAGCAATAAACTTTGACTCAATCCAAAGACAGAACTACTTGTGGCCAGTTCTTCCATCTGATTAAATGGTATTTAATCTGTTCTGGAAGGGTCTGCTCTCTCTCTCAGGGTCAAATTCATACATTGGAGAATGCTCTTTCATTCCTCATTATCATTAGCAGCACAGGTGATCTCAGCAGCAAAAAAATATCCTTTTATCAGGCTAATGCACTACTCATGGTGCCACCCAAACACAGACAGCATTGTGCCATTTATTTGCATTCTGGATTGTTGCAATGTATTATACATGAGGCTACTTTTGAAAAATTGTCAGAAAGCCAGTTCATCCAGAATAAATGGGATGAAATCGGACTGGCCAGTATTGTCAAAGTATGCCAGTATTTTCCTGCTTTAATTGGATTCCACTTGTAGGAAAGTCACTATATTGAGACTTTACTCATTATCAGCTAGACTACACAATATTAGGCTGGAAAGACAAAATATGCATATGATTTTTGTGCTCTTTTGCTTGTCATCCACATCTTAAGGAGTCCAGGAGTTGTAGTTTGGTGAGGTACTAAGATATGCTGAGAAGAAAGGGACTGGTGGTTAAATCTGTTTAATATTATGGATATTATAGGCCCTTTCCACACCTTACCTGATTGCAGAGACATTCAGTGTGGGTCCCAGTGTCAAGCTCTGCCAGGAGGGAGTGGAATAGAGTGCTGCCCTCCGCACCAGCTCCCTCTGTGTTCCAGGAAGTGCAATGGCCATGCCTCTTCCTGCTGTAATGTAGCCGGGTAGTTTCCCAGGTTGCACTGGGGCAGAAAGTGCAGACTTGCACTTTGAGGGCCTCTGCAGACAAGGTAAGTCAGCAATGGTGGTGCAACTGCCAGTCATTGATGGAGAAAACCCAACAATTATTTGCGGTGCAATTGCACCACCTGGGGACAAGAGAAGGATGGGACCGCTACAATATCATGCATAAGCATCAGCGCAGTCCCGTCCTTCTCCCATCCCTATGGTGGGTTCGGAGGGTGGAGCTGAAAGGGCCATAGTGTATACACAGGCTAGGGGTAACTTGGGAAGTATCGTTCAAGGGAGTGAATAAGGGGTTTCTGGCAGAGTTGCTGGCAGAAGCACTTCATCAGACTGTAAATGCCATGATTCCTTAGGATTGCACCATGAATATAATGCCGTGAAGTATTGTGGGAAAGCTTGATGGAGCATCCTATTTTCTCTTCCTTTTAATGTGTACGATAATGAAATTGTGCTGCAGGCCAGTATTGTTATTCTAATTTACAGGTAATATCTGAAGCCGAAAACTGTAAACTAACTGAAGGCTGTAGCAAATTGATGACTGAAATATGAACCAGAGAATGGCAGAGCATCACCCATGCGCTGAACATAAGCACTATATCATACCTAAGGACAGGAGTAGTATAGCATAGCTTCTAGTTAACAGTACAAAAGCCATCCAGGAGGCAACTACTTGTGTTGAACCACAACAAGAATTTATTTATGAAACGAATCATCTTGGCATTAAAGTGGCATTTCAGTCTTTAAAATATGGACCTTTATATTCCATTAGTATCAAAAATTGCTATGAATTTACTTATTAAGAGATGGGCTGACCAGAGCATACAGGGAACAGGTGGTCACCACCAACCCATAACTCTATCATCAGTGTCACCTAAATTATCTAGTTGAAAGAACCCATATGCCTTATCAGTGGCTCCTCCCAGTTTGGGGAACTGCATTCCAAACCAGGCTGCTCACCTCTTTGTTGTCTTCTGCTAGCAGTCAAAGATCTTATTATTGATCAAGAGGGCTTTAAATTAAATCCTAGAGGGGGAGTGGAGATGATTGCTTAAATGTGTGTCCAAAAGCAAGCTCTAAACACAAAGATGAGAATTATAGAGAAGCTGAGGGAGAGAATGGGAGCCACAGTAAAATTCACAGTAGAATAAAATATGAGAACAAACAACACTTTTGATGCATATGCATCAGTGCACAGAGTGTGGGAATCAAACAAAACAAGCTTTGAAATATCCTAGTGCAAAAAAGTAAATATGATTTTATAGGTACAGAAGAGACTTGGTGGGATGACTCCCATGATTGGAATGTAACAAGTAAATGATATAATCTGTACAAAAAGACTAGATGGAGAAGAAAAGGAGGGAAAAGTAGCTTTACATGGCAAAGACCAATTCACTTGTACAGAAATCTAGATGAGTGATCAAACTGGACCAGTGGGAAACATTTGGGTAGAAATAAATAAAGAGAAAGGAAGGAAGGAAGGAAGGAAGACAAACACTATTGTAAGAGTTAACTATGGGCCATCATACAAGATAAGGTGGTGGATGATGCTTTTCTGAAAGAAGCAGATATATTCGATGCTTTATTAATATAAAACCTGACTTCAAAAATTCCATTAGATTTATTTCAGTTTTATGGTATCCTTCTGATTCAGGTTCTACCTCAGAATTCCACAGGATGTCAAAAGCAGAATAATAGCACTATAATAGTGTAGTGCGGAAATGGTCTATGATCTTATCATTCTGTGATACTATTGAAGAAAGAGCTTTTGTAGATCCTAAGCTTTTTTTTAATCATCTACATACAAAGGTTTTTAGCTTAATTGTGTTTTAATGTTATATGTTAATAGCTCTTTCTAGTGCTATAACTTTGTGTTTTCATTTGTATCTTTTTAAAAAATCTTTTAAGCTACCTTCAGCTCCAGTTTGAGGCAAAAGGCAGGTTATAAATCCAATAGAGTTCTTTAAATGACATGTCAGCACATCCACATTTTCTTGCTTCTGCCCCAGTTCATTGGGTCCCATTTATATAAGGTGAGGAAATGTTGATCATGATGGTACATAACACATTTATTTTGCTGGATATTACCATGAGAAATGAGCAAGTGGTAGTTACATATATCCCATAATATACCCCTCAGGCCCTTAAAGACACAAGCTAAACTCTCTCTGTGTATCTGTGGATATTTCACAAATGAAAATTGGAGCACTTGTAGCCATGCAACATCAGAGTGTGATCAAGATGGCAAAAAATATTAATGTAGAAGAACACACTAAGAGAGGCTGCAGCTATTTGCTTTTATTTGAGTCTATTGGCAAGAGCAGAATTCTGCCCTCTCTCCTCTCCCCCTGCTGAGTTAATTGAGTGCAAGTTGCTTTTGCATTTTGAAAAGTTTTGCAGCAATTGAAATAAGCTAAGGACTAGGGATGGGTCAACCGAATCGTCGAATTAAGATTCACGAATCCAAATCCCTGTGCCAAAATAGGCAAACCAAATCTTTTGAATCCACCAACCAAATAGTTTGTTAGAGACCGGGACACCTGAAAACCTGGGAGACTGGGACACCTGGAAATCTGGAAGACCAGACACAGAAGGGGAGATGACAAGTAGGTGAGTTTTTTTCCTTGGAGTAATCATGACCTTTGCTAAAAATTTCAGAAACTACATCTGGGGTTGTATTCTAAGATATTTAAATTGAACATTTAATATTTAAGTTCAGCACTTGACTGGAAGGTACAGGCTTGAGATTTCAAGGACAGCTGAAAGATTCCTTTGCATAGCTCCCTTGCAAACCTCTTTCAGACACAATTCTGGGGTTTGGAGTTTTACAAGGTGTCACAGCCTTCTCTGCCAAAGTGTGCTGGTGCATCAGCAAACTACAAACCCCCAGATGCCAGAAGGAGCTATGCAAAGAAAAGCTAGTTTTGACCTGGATTATCTCTGTCCTGTAATATGTGGCCCAGTTTACACAGGCAGGGAAAGGTGGGATTAATTCATATTTTCCTGTCTCTGTAGAAAGGACCTTCATGTCGTTTTCAATCTGGGGAGATCCTGAGCCAAAACTATGACAATTGTCCTGGCCAGACTTCTTCTTTGCCTATGCTTTTGCTAAGGCTGAGAGATTGTGTCTTGCCCAAGATTATGCTTCCTTCCCTTGCTTTTTAACCCCCTTTAAAAAAAAGGATTTGAAAGATTCAAGGTTCGTGAGATTCTTGGACTCCCAGAACCTTCCAGGGATTCGGATTCAGAAAATTGTGGATTCATCCCATTCCTAAGGACAAAGAAGGGATGTAAAAGGACATTTTGTGAGACAATTTAAAAGCAGATTAAGAAATGGGATGAAAAAGGATTAATTAGATCTCTCACTGCCAAATCAAGATAAATTGGATGATATGGTGGGAATAGGGTGTAAGTACTATGAATTATCAGTTTGGTCCAGTGGGTGTGTGAGGAAATCCTAAAAGAGGGTCTAGCCAGCATGATGTAGTGGTTTAAATGTCGGCCAATGACCCTGCAGACCAGGATTTTATCCCCGCTCAACCATGGAAACCCAGTGGGTTTCCATCACACACTCTCATCTCCAAAAATCCCATGACAGAGTCACCTTCAGGTCACCAGAAGCCAGAAACTATTTAAAGACAAACAACAACAAGTATTATTATTATTACTTCAGTCCAGGAAGAAAGGGAGAGCTGGGACAGAGAAGAACACTTGCCAGGAATAACCTCTATCATTGCCAGGAATAAAGATTAGGCCCTTTTCATGTGGTAGCAGGATCTCCATGTATGTATTGAGGAGAAGTGACAAAAAAGTAAAAACTTTATCCTTTGCAACTAAAGTTCCTCTGCTCTCAGGCTTCTCCTTTGTTTCTGAACTGAACAAGTACAGAAACCTTTAAGGTTTTCTCACACTGGGCCAAACTAATCATTCATGGGGGTTGTGTGAGGTGAGGGTGGGGGACACAGAGTGGCATACCTGATGCTCACCCTGTACTTTCCCCTCACAACAGCCCTACATGGTAGATTGGGCTGAGGGAAAGTGGCTGAAGCTAGAACTAACGCAATGCTCAAAGCCAGACTTCCTCAGCCCAGTCCCGTTCAGAATGTGTTGGACTGCAGTTCTCATCCTTCCTATGCAACATGGCTAACACATAGGTTGGCTGGTGTTGATAGGAGTTCTAGTCCCACTCAAGAAAAGGGTGCTTTAATCTCTATAATACGCTTTCACAATAAGAATATAAATCCCCTTTACAGCTTTCTCCTAATGCTGGCTTGCCATTTCAGAAATATTAAGCTTAAAGCCTGTCATCCTTTTCTCTCCCCCTCCCAAATCGCTTCTCCCACTTTCTTCAGTATTTTTTTTTATTTTTTTTTTGTTCTCTTTTGTCATTTCAGTGCTGGAGAGGGGATTCTCCACTTCCTCTTTCATTTTGTTTAAAATTGGGTCAGTAGATCTTTTTTATCCTGATGTGACAACCAATGGAATAATGTGATAGATTAAACTCAGGCTGTCAATTAATTCCTAAACAGGCTTAATTTAATTTTCCTTCTCAAATAAACCCAATTTACCTCCATGGAGGTGTGACACGTCTGATTAGACACAGAAAGGCTGGGAAGAAAAGAGAAGAGAGGGAAGGACACTCTGTATGCTATCTGATAAGATATCAAAGCAAACAGAGCACCTCCGTACTTCTATTAGTCATCCCAAAGAGCCCTTATTTTCAAATGTCCTCTCTTACTGTTTAATTAGAAAAATAATCACTCTGAATTCTAGTGAGGAGGAAGTTTAAAGGTCAGCTGTTATTTTCTTTCTTAAAAACCCACAGAATTAGGGAAATGACAAAAATGTGGAGAACGTAAATAAGTCTGGAATCTATCATTTTCCTCAGCATTTAGAAGATTCTTGGCATTCGAGTCTAAAGGATAGGCATGCTATAGATGAAGGAATTGTGGCATGGCCTCACCTCTACAGTATCCCTGCCCTGCTGCTTTCCGTACACCTGCTTTGAAGCTAGTAAAATGTGGGCTGGACAGGGCTACCGTTAGTTGGATTTGTAATTGGTTGACCGACCGAACCCAAAGGGTGATCACGAATGGCTGCTTTTCGTCCTGGAGAGAAGTGACTAGCGGGGTGCCACAGGGTTCTGTCCTAGGCCCAGTGCTGTTCAATATTTTTATCAACGACTTGGATGAAGGAATAGAGGGCATACTGATCAAATTTGCAGATGACACCAAATTGGGAGGGGTTGCTAATACGCCAGAGGACAGGATCAAAATTCAAAATGACCTGGATAGATTGGAGAGCTGGGCCAGGGCGAACAAAATGAAATTCAACAGAGAGAAATGTAAGGTCCTACACTTAGGCAGAAATAATGGAATCCACAAATATAGGATGGGAGGCACGTGGCTGGATAGCAGTACGTGTGAAAGGGATCTAGGAGTCTTCATAGGCCACAAGCTGAACATGAGTCAGCAGTGTGATGCGGCAGCCAAGAAAGCCAATGCAATTCTTGGCTGCATCAATAGGAGTATGGTGTCTAGATCGAGGGAGGTACTGGTACCACTCTACTCTGCTTTGGTTAGACCCCATCTTGAATACTGTGTCCAGTTCTGGGCACCCCAATTCAAGAAGGATATTGACAAGCTGGAGCAAGTCCAGAGGAGGGTGACCAAAATGGTGAGAGGCCTGGAAGCCATGCCCTATGAGGATAGACTTAGAGAGCTGGGTATGTTTAGTCTGCAGAAGAGGAGGTTAAGAGGGGACATGATAGCCATGTTTAAATATTTGAAGGGATGCCACGTAGAGGAAGGAGGGGACTTGTTTTCTGCTGCTCCAGAGAACAGGACAAGGAGCAATGGATTCAAGCTGCAGGAAAGGAGATTCCACCTGAACCTCAGGAAGAACTTCCTGACAGTCAGGGCTGTCCGGCAGTGGAATCTGCTGCCTCGGAGTGTAGTGGGGTCTCCTTCCTTGGAGGTTTTTAAGCAGAGGCTGGATGGCCATCTGTCGGGAGTGCTTTGAGGGTGTCCCTGCATGGCAGGGGGTTGGACTGGATGGCCTGAGTGGTCTCTTCCAACTCTACATTTCTATGATTCTATGATTCTATGAAGAGATAAAGACAGATCAGACAGATGAGCTTCTATATTTTTATGAGGACAAGGCTAAAAATGTAATGGCAGGGAGGAGGAGACAAGCTATATTATGTCATTGTGGAAAATGCCCTGTGGCTGCCAGTCATTTCTTTCTCCTTGGTTCTTCCCCCTCTGTCTTTCTCCCTACCCTTTGCATTCTCCTTATTTATCTCACCCTTGTAACTATACAAGTAAAATGGGATGGAACCAGAGAAGAGCAGGCTTTTTAGATGCTTGAACATTAAAACTGCAGGTGCCACAAATTGTGGTTGGAATCTCTGACTCCTGCAGCAAAATCTGTGCTCTGCCAATGATCACACTTTTTGATTTGGGAAAGAAGTGGTAAAAAAAGATGTGGTGCTTCCGTTGTGCAAAAAAAAGTTTTACATAGGCTCTAAAACTGAAATATTTGGGATCAAGTATTCTCCACTCTTGGTTCACTGACCAGTCTTTGGAGTTATCTTTTTACTGTACTTGTTATGAATCAGTACCCTCTAAGTGAAACAGATCACTCATTTAAAAATAAGGCCTTGAAAGAGTGAATGAAGTGTGCATGTTGGTGGAGGTGGAAAGAAAAGAGAGGTACAAGTAATTGACAAAATGAATTGAAGAAGTTTTAAGATGAGAACCAATGCTTTGGGACAGTCTGCTCCAACCCGACAGTTCCCAGACACGCTGGACTCTCAGGCAATAATCCTATTGCAGGCTTTATAGTTGTTGTGCTGGGGAAAAAAAAACAGGTTGGAAGAAGACAATGTTACCCCACAAGGTGGAGGACCTTGAGGTCCTCCAGCAATGCCATCGTTTCCTTAGAAAGGTGGGGAATTAGAGCTTAGAGGGGGGTAACCACAAGACCTTTTCATCTGTGTACACCAGCACTAACTGTAGGACATCAGCTGAGAGTCAAGAGAATGTTTTTATTGTCGGAATTCATAAACTCATGCAAGCAAGTAAGCAGTCTCACAAAACACACAAGGTTAGTGAAGGCAGAGGAGAGAAAGGTTGGGTAATGAGAGATTTTGGGGTGAAGTGGTGATAATTACCATTCCAGAAGCAGAAGACTGAAGCAAGATAGCTCAAACCAGAATTTGAGGTTAGCACAGGGCATGAGAACCAGGGAGCCAACAGACAGTGACACACATACATGCATCCAAAGTACTATGAAGTGTTGGACTTGGAGCCAGGTTTCCTGGTTCCTGTTTCCCACCATAAAAGCTAATGTGTTAATTGCTCCCTGGCAGAGTAAACAAAAGGAGTCTGGACTAATGGTCTTAACTTCAAGCGCCAAAGCAGTGATGGGATTTGTGATAGCCTCTTAATGTCTGAGCAAGTGAGGGAAGAAAGGAGAGTTTCCATGAGAAGAGGTTACAGGTTGATGACCACTGGTCACTCCATTGAGACAGTTTCCTTCACTATAGTACTTGAAGGCTGGATCATAATTGAGGGGATTATTGCAAGCCTATCAGTGCCAGAGCTTTCTGACTAATCCTTTTGAATTTATGACCTGGCCATGCTGAGGTCATCTGTTTTAGTATATGGCTTCCAGTGAGATTCCTTGTCCACAGGCCTTCCAGCCATAGTGTGATTTTTATATTAGAAATGATATTGCCAATTAAATTATATTTCTTGCCAATTTGACTGTAATATGGAATGATGGGGTACAGCATAGTAAAAGCAATATAAAATGACAAAAAGAGATTTTTATGTAGTTTTTATTATTTATTTTAAATGCAATATAACTAAAAATTATGCACTAAAGAACAACTACAAAATGAAAATAACACATACTGAAACAAGACATACTAAAACTATCCTCTACACTACCACCTACTTACTTAAAAAAAGAGAAAAGAAAGTATTTACAAACATACATACATGTTGTTGACTTCCCACTCTTCCAAGTCCAGTTTGTAACTTAACCATCATTTATACCTCCTTTACACTTGTAAATATAGGCTTTTTGTTCCTACATTCAAATTCTAAACAGTTATTACAGTACAACTTCTATACACCTCCATCCCCAAGGTTAGCAACCTCCATGCCATTCTCCGCAAATATTGTAATCCAGCCCTACACTAATGGTTCAATAGTTGAGCTGATTAATTTCAGTGTTCCCAATTAAACTATTCCAGTCATTAGTGTTTATGCTAGTGATTTTTTTTTTCAATTTCTAACATTAATATGATTGAATTAATTTTCAAACCTAAAATCCCATGCTCTGGAGCAAACATTTGAATTTTTTCTCAGTAATCTTGCAGGTTTGGACTAAGTGCTTTCCATATGGATTCCTTTGTAGTCTGTTAAAAATAAAGTCCATTTTCTCTGGGGCTTTGCATGTTAAATCTTTTCAATATGGTTAAGCAATACACTTCGCACAATTTATAAAGGCAATAGCAATGATTGAGTTTTAAAAGGTTTTATACAGGTGAAGTAAACATCTTTTATCTTGGCTACATGGTAGGTTATCAAACAGAATTTTAACAAAGCAGTAACTTACGTAATGCTGCAAAATGAGTAGTGACTCTTACATACCACAGAGGGTTTTTGTTCGTATGAAACAGGGAACTGATGGTGTTTTGTTTTTCTGATTGCCTCAAAGTAATACATTTATCATGAAATGTGTTGCCAGGGGGTGAGGTGGAGGGAAGAGAGGCATAACAGCTTTTTATGAAACAAAGTTTTTAATTAAAAATAAGAAGCTCAGCAAATGTCTAAGGACACATGACTCTTAACCAAGGAGATGGTACTAGTCATTGCTGCATTCCATGAAGATTTGACTCATTTTGATTCAGAGTGTAAGGCAAAAAGAATAATTGCAATTCACTCCGAGCATGAAGGAAAATGTGGATCACCCAAATGGATCACCCAAATGTGTACATCAGGCTGGAAATCATACAGCCCATGAGTACTGAAGAACTGTGTGCTTTCTCCCCTTGCTATAGGTGCACTATGTCAGCATAGCACTCCATTGCACTGGTATAGTTCACTTTTTTAAGGACTGTCTAGTAGCACCAAGGGAAAAGACAGAGAAAGAGGGTTCCAATACCATCTGGAGAGGAAGCTGCCAACTTCCCAACAGCTTGTCTCGACAGTGCCGGGTGTCTAGCTGAGTCCTTGAAGCCATGGATGCTCTGAGGAGGCTGCTTTGGAAAAATCACCTGTGTGGCAATTATATCACACACAGCAATATATACTGATATATACACTGATCCTTATGCTTACCAACCATAAGGATCAATGTAAAATTAATTTCAGTTCATTGTTTATAATAATTTTCCAAATATTGGAAGTTGCTCATATTCAGGAAAGAAAGAATTTCAGGGTTGTTTTTTTTTAATGAATATGGAAGAAACTCAGGCTGACATGTTGGTCCATCTAGACTTAATTCTAGATAAGTGCTTAATTCTTCAAAGTCTTGCATTGAATCCCAGTATATTAAACCATCAGAAACAAGGCTGCCAGTTCATTGAAAATATACTCTTCCTCTTTAACACTTACATGGCAGGCGGGTGCAAAATGGTCCTCCTCATACTGGGATTAGCTGTTATCGTACTAAATTTTGCCATTTGGAAGATAATTTTGTCTCCATTTTATTAGAAAAAGAATTTAGGAATATTTGCAAATTTCTTCATATTTGGAATTGAAAAAAACTTGAGGTTTTAAAAAATGTCAAATGGGACAAAATAAAGTAGTACTACCAGTACTACCTCTAGTTACCATTTGTGAAATTTTCCCTCACATTGATACTGAGTATGAGGGCAGGAAGAATCGCTTCTGACCTTAAGCAAGAATCCAACAACTGTGAAGATCACACCATATTTCCAAATTGAAAGGAAAGACATTGTCCCGTCTGCGGTGGATTATCATCCGTCAACAACTCTTCTTCTACGTGAGTAGATATGAGACACTTTGGGGGTAGGGGAGGATTGTAATTGAAACTAATTCCCTTTTAAACGTAACTTTTCCAAGCTCTGATTCCATCTTTTCTTAATATAAGGGCAGGGCAAGTGTTTTCTTAATATAAGGTCAGGGCAGATGTTTTTCTTTGTAGCGTCCGGAAAGGATGCATATGTGTGCAGATGAACATGCATGTGATAATGTTTTAAAATCCCATTGGTTATACTTCACATCTCTTCCTAGCTTAATATTATTTCTCAAACAGGTTCCTAGATAACCATTGTGGATCACTAGATTTCATAAATGTATCCCCCTTTTTAATGATACTTCTTCTAAAGCCAATGAACTCTTTTACTTGTGAGTCAGCATCCAGAGCCCAAATCAAGCTAACAGAGTGAGACTGAGGTCTGTTATTTGGAGATCAAAGCCTCGATGACCAAAGCCATGGATTCTTTTCTGTTTTCTTTACAGTTTTTCAATCAATTACCTTTAAATTTTAGAGATAGCTCTATTGATTCACAGACCTAGTTGTGCTCCTTCCCATCAATAAGAGTTCAAGGTTGTTGGAGTTAGCATTTATCTTATTGATTTGATTCATTCTACTCTTGCAATGGACATAGCAGAGACCAATTTTACTAATAATACAGCTAGACATGTCTCCTATGCTTCTGTGGAACACTGCAGAGGTTAAAGTGTATGCCACAGTATACTGTTCACAAGAATTATTTCAATCTAGGAAGAACTTTTGTGGTTCAGAGATGCAAGAGTTCTGTCATACATTGTTCACATGGATTGAAACATCAGCTGGAAATGATGTACATGCATCAATATGATGGATAGATTACTGGGGATTTGGGAGTTGGCAAAGGAAGAGAAAATGCAAACTGGTTGAGTGAATTTTGATAATGCAGATTCTCCAGTGAAAGCAATTAGCCTAATGACGTAGGGATGATGGAGAAATTCATTTGGTTTGCATTTTAATGCCAACTGGTCTCCTGCACATTTTCTGAACTAGTACATGAATCCAAAAGTAATTATCTTTCAAATACTGAACATTTTAAAACTGTACAGTGTAGCTGTTTGATTTTTAAAAATGCATTAGAATTCATAATTAGGGAGACAGCACATAAAAAGCATGTACAAGGGAAATGTGTTGGCCAAAAAAAAATAAAAATGCTTATATTGGGAGAAAATATATACCAAAATATGTATGAATTTTCATGGATACTAAAATGTACCTAAAAATGTATATGAAGATTCAAATTGCCTTCTTAAGAAAAAAAAATGCTGGGGGAAAAATCTGTTTGGAAAAAAAAGGCAAGCATTGTGTAAAGAGAAACTAGCAAATCCATTCCTGCGAAGGACAAACCACAGGGGAACTGCAGTCAAACACAGTTCACTGAACATCCACATCTTTCTATACCCTACAAATGGAAGCAAGCCTTCAACAAATAAATATGCTCTTTTTTTGGAACAATTAAGACCACACCTAGCTTAATAACTGAGATTATCACGTTTAGAGAAGGAGCAGCTGTGATCTTTGATAAAAACTCTTAAATTTGATATAGTATAATAGCTATGTGGCATTAGGGACCTAAGATTTTGGTCAGCTGGGATGCCTATTTTTACAGAGAGCAGTTTGGAAGTTTCACTTCAAAAAGAACTATTCCAGACTGTGCCATAGCCTCAGGATAGGTGGCAGCAACAAAATCACTGAACTGGAGCTGTGAAAATAAAACATGCCTTTTTATAAATCCAACAGCAATGGTGGCTGCCACTTCACATGTCAGAGAAGTGATGAATCCATTCTGGATTTAGGCTGCCTTTTAAAGAGACTATCCAAGGTGCTATTATGATTTTGGGTATAGGCTACAGCACTTTGGACAGTTCCTTTTAAATTCCAACTAAAACTCAGAGTGGATTCACCCACTGAAGATGGAAACTACCGGTTGACGCTGTCCCGGAACCAATGCTTGTGTGGAAGCCCACCAAATTTTTTTGTAAAGATGGGTGAGAATTTTATTTCCGTTTTTTGTTTTTGCAAGAATTTGCCAAAAGTCTCAAATTCCTTCCTATTTGGGATGAAAAGAAATTGAGATGAAAATTATTTAAATGTTGGAAAAATGTTAGCTCTTTAATATCCAGTGCTGAAATAGAGTTGCCAGGTTTTGTTTTGTTTTTCCTTCCAGACAGAGGCCATTTCCGCACCACCCTCTTATAGCGAATTATTCCACTTTCAACATCCTATGGAATCCTGGAATTTGCAGTTTAGGGAGGGGCCGGCCAGACCCTAGCATTCCATAGGATGTTGAAAGTGGAATAATTGCACTACAAGAGTGTGGTGCAGAAATGGCCAGGGTTTTCATCTCTCATACCCATACAGCAACAGGCAGATACAACCTGGTCTTCTCCACATTGGTAATAGCTATAAGTACTAAAATTGTTTGGTGCCAGGGGCAGATAATTTTGTTTCTTTTAAAATAATTTACCAAGACTTGCAAAGTTCTTCATGCTTGGGGTGGAAAGAACTTGAAGGTCAATTTAAATATGGTAGAAAGTGAAACTGAACAAATTTTCTACATCTGTTTGTTGGTGACGTCTCTCTTTTTTCTTAATCCACCAGGTACCAGGGTTGAAACTTACAATACATGGGCTTTGGAGTCTCAACTATGGCAGCCAAGAGGACCAGATAAAGATGGATAATAGCACCTTGCAGAATGATTCCAAAGTTTTGTGCTCTAAATGTCTGCACCCCAAAGATTACATCCCTGTAGATCAACCAGTAACATTCATCCCTCCACCAAATGGTTCCAGCATCATCATTCTATCATTTTGCAGCACTGAACCCCAAATCCTGACTCCCAAATCCACCATAACTTAATTGAATTCAGTAATTCTTGCATCAAAGATTACCTGTTCTCATGACACCAGCATTCTTATGATCTCTGAATAAGATAATCCCTTTAGGATTTTTCCCCCTTTAATGCCATTTTTTTTCAAGTAGGTTGACAGGATAAAAGGAAAACCACAGTTCTTCAATATAATGTTTTGTGCTCCCCCTGCTGGTCGCAAAGCAACAGTTTTCATTCCAGAGAATCTAGTACAGTATAAGAACTTTTGCCCATTGAGGGTATTATCTCAAAAATGGATCAGAACCTTCACATTATATCACAGAAGAAATAAGGAGAATATACCAGCCTGGTAGCTGTGGCATGTCATTATATATAGTACATCATTCCTTTCAAGGGTGTGGGGTACAGGGAACCAGGTGAAAGTTTTGATAACAGATTCCGTCTCAAAAAAATCTGGGAGCCAAAGTCTGATTTGTTTATCACAAGTGTATATTACCATTTTACCAAGGAGTTCAGTTTTCTCCCCTCATATCACCAATGAAATAAGACTGTGAGACAAAGTTGAGAAACAGTGAAGATTCCAGTTCTCCTCCCATGTGCTTCGAGTTTAATAAAAATATTGAAGCAAAGTTTTGGCCACATCACACACTCTCAGCCCTCCAAAAAAACTATGATAGATTTGTCTTAGGGTTGCCATAAGTCAGAAGCAACTTGAAGGCACATGACAACAATTGCTCCTTTTTTCAGATCCAGTAATCACTCTACTACTGCTGCTTTGTGGAATGGTGCCAACATAACTGATCAGCAGAGATTTGTCCAAATGTCATTGCTGTTTCCAAAGGGCTAAACTTCATTCATAATGGCTTTCATGTTACATGGGCTGCAATACATTAGAGCCATGTCCTCATTAGACTGTTATAGTGCTATTATTATACTTTCAACACCCTATGGAATCCTGGGGTTTGCAGTTTAGGGAGGGGCTGGCTGAAACCCCAGGATTCCATAGCATGTTGAAAGTGGAATAATAGCGCTATAACAGTCTAGTGCAGAAATGACCTAGATTAGAGGTGTAGAGCATATGATGTACATGCAAAAGGTCTTTGGGTTTGGTCCTTGGTAGGGATGTTGTTATTTTACTAATTTCATTTTCAAAGTTAAGTCATTTTTTTTTTGTCATTCAAGAAAGTCTTCAAACACTACTCAGTTTTCTTAAACCACTCACAATTCAGGACTTACTCTATACAAAATTCACACATGGCTTTTTTGCAACATTTAAAAGCAATATTTTCTGTGCAGGAAACATTGGTCGTTTCCGCACGGGCTTAAAGAAACGGTGCAGAGCGTTCTCCAGGGAGGATGTCTGCACCTGAGAGCGGACTGGGTCAAGCCTACTTAGTGTAGTTCCGCACCTCAGTCCCCTCTGGAACAACCTGAAGTGGTCGTCCAGCATGCTTTTGAAAGACCGCTTGAAACAGGTCTTTCAAAAGCATGGAGTGTGCCACTCCATGCCCGCGCTCCGGTGCAGATTTGCAGGCTCACACCAGTATGAGCCTGCGATCTGCCAGGTGTGGGCTTTAGGCTGGTGAGCTTCAGCGGTTAGTGGAGAGCCTCAACCTACCGGAAGCTGCCATTTTCATCCCTGGAGCAGTGCGGAGCAGGGGCCACACACTGCTCCGGACCAGCCTGGACCCAAGCGTGGAGCCAAGAAGTCCAGTAAGTACCAGCACAGGACGATTCCCTCGCCCAGTGCGGAAATGGCCATTATTTTCTGTGCACAGAAATATGTTTTCTGCACAGAAAATGCTGTTTCCTGTGCAGAAAATGTTTTCTATGCAAAATGAAAAGTGAAAATTTTGCACAGAATAAGTCACAAACTATGAAAAGTCTCGTCAGTCCAAGTTCCCAATTTTTAAGAAACACATTTGTTTACATTTATTTATTTATTTATTGATATTATTTCCAACCGTAGTCCTTGGGATCTACAGTCAGAGCTAGGATAGGTTTCTGTCTCAAACTGTGGACAGTTGCTGCCAATCACGGTAGAGCAAATGTAGCCTTAGGCTACATGTTTTTCTTGTGGTCCTAAAACCCAGCCAGATGTCCCAGAGCACCCTTTTCCTCGCTCGTCCCTAGAAAGCCTCCAAGCATGGCAATTCACTTTTTAAACAGGTTGCACAGCACTCTTGCACTGTTTGAGACACACACACACACAATTTTTGAAACCAGAAATGGAGTTCCAGAATTTTGTTTAGTTTTGATCTGGCATTGTTTTTATGAAGGGTTCCAAAGGCAGTAAATTGGCTGTTGGACTTGCTATAGTTGCCCTCCTCTGGCACAGATCAACCTTCTCTACCTGCCAGATGTGTTGCATTGCAACTCCAATCATCTGCATCCACTCCCATCATCACAGCCCTAGTCATGTGCCTGTAATAAATAGCACTGAGCTAGATGGACCCATGATCTGACTTCATCTTCTGCAGAAATGTCCTTATTCT
Source organism: Ctenosaura bakeri (assembly GCA_948474755.1). Taxonomy (NCBI): domain Eukaryota; kingdom Metazoa; phylum Chordata; class Lepidosauria; order Squamata; family Iguanidae; genus Ctenosaura; species Ctenosaura bakeri. The sequence goes on along the minus strand of CAOLHI010004962.1, from coordinate 8,331 downwards.
ATTAGGCTCTTAGCTACTGTCATGAGCAAGGCTATGCTGTTGGATTATTGTGAATGAGTCTTATTGCTATGATTTTGCCTAAAGTGATTCCAGATGGGAGGCTGGGATTTGAAACAAAGGTATCTTAATGTTCTTTAATGGCTGTGGATGTTCCTCTGGATGAGCAATTCACCTGCAGGCACAAGGTCTGAGATGAGTGCTTAGTAGACTGTGTATGAGAGAGAGAAACAGCAGCGTTCAGTTTTGAAGATGGAATGGTGTTGAGAGAGCTGATGAATGATAGCTGACAGGTTTTAACAGGAGTTAGCTAAAACGGGGGATGCATACCTTAGGAGCTGCCCAAGTTGCTCCCTGGGGGTCTATTGCCTACTGCTGGCATGCTTGGTTTCTTTCACTTAGACGTCTTTCCTGAATATTTGTAATTAAGTCAAATATTATTAATATAGCATATATCATAGTTGATTTTTTCATACAGGGTAAACAAAATCTGCCACTTGGACTTCTTGTCATTCTGGAAACAACAAATTAATATGGAATGTTGCTGTTGTTGCAGCTGTGTTTTGGGGAGCTGTGAATGATTGAAAAGTTCAAGGGTTAACATGTTATTTTTTTCCCATTCTAATAAACTTATTCCTTGTTACAGCTGTATCTGGCTGTCTCTATCAAGCCTGATAAAGAATCAGATTATACTCACCACAATAAGCCCACAAAATATCACAGCCACTGGTACAGAATAAGGGGGTCTATCTTGAGGCCTGAGTACCAGGAATTGGTACTCAATCAATCTAGGAATTGATTAAGAGGAAGAAAGGGCAAGGTGAGTGACAGGAACGCAGGACTGGAACTGTGAGGCCAACCTAGCAAAGGAGTCCATCATAGAGCCTGAAAGGACATGAAGTAAGGTGGAAAGAACATTCAAAGACTTGAGGATCTTCTCGAGTATCAGGTAACCCTAATGAGGAGAATCTTCTTTCAGCCCCTTTCTCCTTTTCCCCTTTGAATCTTCAAAGAGACTTGAGGGCTACTCCTGCCCCTACCAAACTCAGAGTCACCATTTTTTCCTGCCTTCTAAACACAGCCAGTAATGCCTGACTGGTTCATGGAGGGCAGCCAAGCAATAAAGATCATCCCATCATCTTCCAAGATCTCCAGAAGACTTCTGGGAAGCCATGGAAGACTTCTGGGAAGCCATGTGCTTGCTATCAAAATATAGACAGTGACAATCCTTCTTGCTCAGCAATCCCACACCAGCTGCTACATGGTTATGCCCAGAAGTGGGGTGAGATGCAGCAGATCATGGATCAGTGTGGTAGGCAGCTGGACAACTTTATTGCTCACTAGAGTGGCAATGGAGGGGTACCCAACAATGTGAGGTGGATCATTGCTAGTGCCTGTGTCAGAAGAACATACACACCAGTGGCAATCCTCCTTAGTCCTCTACCACTCTTCCTATTCCTGCCAGCCACTGCAGGGACCATGCAAGGGGGCAAAGACAGCTAACAGAGTGTCATTGCCATGTAGGCAGAAAGTTTATTTCTCTTGTAAGGATATCTTTGGACAGTGGTGTCACTAGGGTTGGTGCCACCCAGTGTGGTAACTCACAGTGCCATCACCATGGATCTCCTCCCATTCCAGACCAAACAACACTATTATAGCTAAAAAAAAAAAAAAAATCAGCAACCATAAAAAACCAGAGGCAACAAAAACAACTGCTCATGATTGTAGTGCATGAAAATGAAACCACATGATTTGAAACATTGTTGTAATTGGGTAATAATGACAGCTCTAACCAGAGCACATGCATGTTAGAAAGTTCAAAAAGTAAATTAGCATAGAGTTTTAGCCCTTTCAGAATATTGATACAGTACATGTAAGTCGGGCTTTTAAAAAATGTTCATGGTTATATTTAACTAAAGGGAAATTTTTATAAAACAATAATAAATTTCTAATGAAACACCTCACAAAAATGTTATGGGAAATCATTGTGGTACTACTCTCTTTGATGGTGTCATCTGGTGTACTTCACATCCACCACACACCTCTAGTGACTCCACTGTGTTTGGACACGGCAAAGTGTTCAAAGAGAAGCCTGCAGTGGGGAAAAAATTGATGCGTTTTCTCTTTCTCCATCATAAGTACAAATAATTTAAAGAAGCACGTTGCTAATGTGCGCTCCTTAGAAGCAGGGATGTTGTCTCTCACCAGTGATCTCTAGTTAATGGACTGCAAGTTTTGTGATAGCCAAGGTAGGAGGTCTAGTTACTCTCAACATGAGTAAATCCATTGAATAGTTAATTCCAACTAGAACAGACTTACTGAACCAATTGTTCCATGATGCATCAAAGCATGGGTAAAGCCCACTGTATTCAGAATTTCATCCCTCACTTTAGCCCTGACCAACAGGTTCCCACTGCGTTTCACTGTTTTACTTCCTGCCCAGTGCTCACCATCTACAGATGGCTCCTCTAGGTGCCAATCTCAGTTTAAATCTTCTGGACTAATTTAATTCCCACACTAGAAAGTGGCAGTAAATTAACTCTACTGACCTGGCACAGCTACCAGACTAAGGCTTATGCCCAAACTGGCTTTGTACTGACCATTGGCCCTACTTCTGTCAACAACTTCAGACAACTCTTATTTATTCAGACTGTCTTATGACAGCAGAACTATCCACTTCTCTGCTTTGCCTCTCTTTGCCTATAGGGCCAACAAATCAACTACTCTCTATAATACTGGCACCTCCTGCTGTAGCAGCTGCTGGTACTATCATCATTAAATCAAAAAAGCCTACTTGAATCTCTGAGAAAGTGGAGCCATGAAAAATTAACTACGTAGATTTATGAGGAACAAATCATATGCCATTAACCTGCTCATTTTGGAATCACATTGCAAGGTTGATGAGGAAAGGGGGATAGAGATGAGATGGGGTTTATTCATATTGGCAAAGATGTGAGTTTTGCCATCTGAACTTTAAGTAAACAAATAATAATAAAGGTCAATGTCTTGGGAAGAGGTGTCCAATGGGGCATCCTAGAGATTCATGCTAAGCTCTGTTTTATTGAACACTTATATTAATGATCTGGAATGAGAGTTAAAGATCGGGCTAATGAAATTCACAAATGACGCTATGTCAGAAAACATTGCAAATCCTGGTAAGGATAGATTAATGATGCAAATTCCATTCTCTTCTGTGCACAGCCTTATGCCAAATCTTTTAATGAGATATATCTGTGCTTCAGAAGTGCAAAACTACAATTATAAGAACAGTAATATAGAACAGAACTGGAGAAATAGATATTTGTCAAATGGAGGAGGGTGAGACCATGAAAATGTTCTTTAAAAGAAGGGCAAAGATGTGTGATAATAATATATGATCAGCTTGCTTTGAAATGGAATGAGAGGTCCTGTAAAATTAAGGGTTACCATACATGAAGAGCTGATCTACACATTAAGCAAGATGAAGTTATAACATTCCATACCTTACTACCTCATATGGCAAGTACTGAAGTCATTTTTTTTTAATTTTCCACAATACAACTTTTTTTGTAGAGGAGATCTTCTTACAAACGCTGTTATGAAAGTGAGGTCCAGTCCAATGCTTACGGTTCCCAGATCCACCCTACACACTAGGAGTTACTGGAAACTTACGACTTTCTAGTTGGTAGCCTCCCACAGCCCCTAAAGTCTGCTCAACCTGGTTTGGGGTAATGTAGATTCATATCAGATACCCCCATAATTCTGAGGTTCAATATCGAAACACCACCAAGCCCAGACCCTTAGATACAATACAAGAATAGTAGCATGTGACCAAGCAGTCAAGTACTTTAATACTTAGGGATGAACTGAATTCTGGCCATAAGTCTAGGCTACCAGGCTGTAGAAGGCCCTGGGTAAGCAGCCTCCATTCCTGTACATATACATACATATGTAAACACACACACACACACACACACAGAGTCCCTTGTAAAATGGTGACACAGAGTGATGGGGTATCACTTCCTGTCATCATTCTGAGAGGGTCTCCAATGGAATACAAAGGCATTTGGGCTTGCTAATGGGGACTCACAGTCTGCAAAGGGTGTTGGGGGAAAGTGGCCCCCACATAGTTGCCCACTTCTGCCTTAGTGGGGAAGCAGCCCTTCATGCAGTTAACTTACAGAAGGAGTTCAGAGTCTTTTGCTTCCCAGAAAGCCGAGAACATGATGTTCCAATAAGGCACACAAACCACTAAAAGAGAGAGAGAGAGAGATTTCTTTAATTTTTGTCTGTGTGTGTAAGTGTATGCACAAAAACCATATATAAGAGTTCAAAAATGAGGGAAAGAAGGAGGTCTGCTAGCCCTGGGCCTGCTACATCTTACATCCTACAGCCTGCTAGTCCAGGTTCTGTCATGGCCTGGATTCAATTCTTCCCTTGATACTGAGGGTTTCACACCTCCTGAAAAGGGAGAGCTTATGCACAGAGAGCAAGATTATCTGTTCAGATATGGTCTCCCCAGTCAGACAAAACAGCGGGGACAGCTTAGTGAAGCTGGGGTTGGCAGGCTAGGAACAGATCTGCTCCACTTATTTGTAATTACATTAATCTAACACCCACATGGAGCTTGTGCATAGAAAAGAAAAGCTACAAGAAATGAATAGAGTTTCTCTAATGAAAGATATTAGAACCAAGAGCCCAAGGGGCTGTTGTTTCAGCACTGCACCTTGTGGAAGTGAATGCTAGCATGGGAAGAATTATTCAAATCTGGGAAGAATTTTGTTCTTTTATATAAAGAAGCAGAGTGTGCTAATGCTGCTTAATTTAGACTATGACATCCAGAATCCACCAACTTGCATGGCAGCCACTTGTTTTATTCTCTGGCTGGGTGGGAGAACTGATTTCTGTGCATTTGTGCTGCTTGGCTTTTCTCTAACTTTGTTGTTATTGTGTACCTTCAAGTCATTCCCCACTTAGGCAACCATAAGGCGAACCTGTCCTGGAGTTTTCCACTGTATCATGCTGGCTCTCTTTCTCTAACTCTCTGTGTGTGTTCATTAATGCCTTCACATCACCTGTCAATATATGGCAATCCCATGTATTTTATAGAGTTTTCTGAGGCAAGGAACAATCAAAGGTGGTTTTACCAGTTCCTTCCTCTAAAACATAGCCTATGGCACCTTGTGTTCATTGGTGGTCTCCCATCTAACCAGAGCTTACCCTGCTTAACTTCCAAGATCAGACAGGATCTGGTTCCTTTAATGCATTTAGACCTCTATATCTCTACAGAAAGCTAATATTTATGGCGGGGGGGAGGCACTGAAAGAAAGTTTGTCGCCTTTTAGTTCCTGCCCTGAGTGTTCTCTGATGTCCGAGACAGATTATCCATTTTATGTAGATGATCCTATGTGTGCCACCAGCAAGATGGTACAAGGACTGCCTCGCCAGAATTGCCTGCAGGGCAGGAAATGAATTTTGTGGAATGGAATCCAGATGGCTCCAACAAATAATATCTCCTGGCTGTTGTATAGATCAGAAGAACACCCTGCTCATAAGACATTTTATTTTCAAGTTATGCCCATGTTTAAGCAAACAAATCCCTTTTAAGTGCAGCATGTTAGAATTCATTGCAGGGAATATTTGCTTTCTGTTTGCTGCCACATCCCCTTATGGCTTATGCCTTTTGCAGGAAAATCACAGAATGTTGCCTGTTCCTCTTTCATATCATCAGCCTATGCCAGAGGGCAGCCTATGAAGGCTGTCCAAAAAGATAGGAATTCAAGGGGCATTTCTCATGTTCACTAATGACTATCATGTCTGCTTCTGTAGACAGCTGTGGGTAAACAGGCAGTGGTGACTATTGGTTGCCATGTCATTGGGACAGTGAATCTGTTCTGGACTTCATTTTGAATATTAAAGAAATTATCCACAGTGCTGAATTCTGTTCCCAAAATAGGCTATACGCTTTGGATAGCTTCTTTAAAGTTCAGACTAAAACGTAGAATGGACTCACAGCGACATTGACATATAAGTTACCATTGTATCCAGCAAAGAACTTCTGAGCACACTGGTGCCTGAGGAGTCGGGGGGGGGTCTATATTTAGGGTAACATGAAATTCTTGGAGAAACAAAGAAAGAAGAATCCTGTGAAAGGCAAGCTTTAGTTTCTGGCATCCAATCTTCAGAACTCTGGTACTTTTTGAACTATAATGCCTAAAATCCCTCCAGCCAGCATAGGCACTATCCATGCTAGCTGTGAAGACTCTGTAGTCCAGAAACATAATTTTTGCAAGTTCTGAGAAACTGATGAAGGGGCTATTACTTATGCCTTCCTGACTTTCCTTCCACATGTGGGCGCATATAAACAGCCCTTGACCCAGCACTCTGAGCAATACCAGACAACTGGGAATAGTTATCATTTAAAATTCCCATAGTGCAAAACAGAATTTTCTGTCCTAAGCACTGTGGTAAATTTAAAGTGCCATTATATCTACTTACCCACCATAACTTGGAGCATGGCCTCCACAGCCAGTGAAACTCACCAGCACTCCCTCAAACCAAGAGGGAGCAGCCATGAACCCATGCGGTCTCAATAATCAACAAGTTGGAGATGTACTTTCATGGTCAAGTACCAAATTTCAACCCACAAAACCTCATGCCACACTAATAATTATAAAAGGGTGTTTTCAGTGATGTTACAAGGGTGTTTCTGTGTTGTTGTTTTTGCTTCCTGAGGCAAAATGACCAGCTTGGCTGCTTTTAGGGAATTGGGTCTGCATGAAATTTTACATGTATAACCAAAATTCTTCACATTTTTTTTTCTTGCAATGCTTTAACAATGTTTTATCAGGGCATAGAACCTTAAGAGCTGTAAGGAGCCTGAAGGGCCTGAAGGGCTACTTTTTCCAATAATGGTCCAACCTTGGCCATGCAGGAACACACAGTTACAACACTCCTGTTTCAATCCACAGAAGACACTTATTAGGCTCAGAGAGCCCCCTCCCCCAATTTTTCAAAGGAAAATATTTTGCCACATCCTAACACTACCAAAAGTCAAAGATCAGAAAAGTTAGTTTGGGAAGTAAAACATCACCTTCCAGTAAGCTCAGTGTCCATTTTGGATGAGGAAATTCATAGCCCCAAATATTTTCTCCAGCTCTCCCAGAAGTCCAACTATAGCAAATCCATGAAACTGCAAGGAAAAGATAGACCTGACATTAACTCAGCTAGCAGGGACACCCACATTTGCCTCAGATTTTGCTTGAGAGGGAATTAGTTGGCCATTCTCTTCAGAGCTGTTCTTCCAGTGCATGTCCGTTTTCAGAGGCTCAATCTCCATGGATTCACAGTTGCTTGGAAATTGGGCCAGCTCCAACATTTGGCAGAGTGACGTGATTACCTCAAGTGGTACAGGGTAAGATGGAGAGGTCAGTAGCAACGTGCCCGTGTTGGTCGATAGAACAAAGCCTGTGTTGTGTTTTAGAACCTGTCCTGCACACCCTGGGTTTTTGTGCTACCCTCAAGCGAGGTGGAGGATGTTATGCTGTTACCAGTCTTGAATCTCTGGAGATCTGAGGGAGCAACCTCATTTCTTTCCCCCCAGCTGCAGAACTCTAAGGCCATTTACACACTATGCTGTTATAGTGCTTTTATTCCACTTTCAACATCCTGTGGAATTCTGGGGTTTGTAGTTTACTGAGGCCAAAGAGTTCTCTGGCTGAGAATTCCAAATGCCCCTCCCTAAACTACAAGTCCCAAGATTCCACAAGATCTTGTACGTGGAAAAAGAACACTATAACAGTGTAGTGCAGAAATGGCCTATGTGGGACAGGAGTTGCCTAATTTCCTCTTTCAGCCCTCTTGGTTAATAAATGACTGTTGCAGGGCTCCCAGGGTTTGAAAGTTGCCCGGGGCAGGGGTGTTTGGACATCATGCAAGGAGCTGGTGAATTGTTCTTTCTTTCTACAATATCCAAATAAGCATAAGCCTGAATTAAATACACATATGTCACCAACAGAATGCCAGCATTTGTCTTTCACTTCAAATGCTAGGTCCTTACAAGTGTGTTTGAGGGAGCTCTTTAAACATAAAGTTGATTGGCATGTGAAGTTCACAAGCGGGGATAGGACTTATATACCTCATACACACAAGCACACTCCAGGCATACATTGCTTCATTTCGTAACGTAAAGTTCTGGGAAAGATTTCCCTTTCAGAGTCCCTTCAGTAAGTGGAGAAATAGTGGAATTTTTAAAAATGGAAATAGGCAAACAAAAAAAGGAGATGAAAGCTGAACTGGATCACCTGTCTATGTACCCATTTTCTTCCTGGGTGAAATCCTGGAGATGTGGGCTAT
>CAOLHI010004961.1:0-90352 GCA_948474755.1 Ctenosaura bakeri | reverse complement strand
ATGCACGGCTGCTTCAACGTTAAGTCCCATTGAGGCTTACTCCCTGGTAAGTGTACATAGCCTTGAGACCAAACTGCCACACCAATCCTCTTTTCCCAGATTTTTGCCCCAAGTTGTTCTTCCTGTGAATGAAGGGTGGGTGTAAGCAATTAAAGGAGGTGGGGTAGGGTGAAAATCTCACTGCCAGTAATGGAGATGGGTGGGTGGATGAGTGAGTAAGGAAAAAGGGGGTGGATTTCGCAGAGGAAACAAGTTTGACCTGTGTAGACTTAAGCAGGTACCTATTATTGACCAGATGGTTTGGACTGGGATGAAGGAACTGTTACGCAAAGCAAACAGATGTTGAACTTGCCAACCGGAAGGTCGCTGCCCTCCGTGTCTTTTGCCATTCAAAGTGACCGGGCCAAGCTTCAAAGGAACTTCAAGCGGAAGGTGGGCCAGCTCCTCCTGTCAACACGTGCATAACAGTGTGCCTTCAGGCTTCTTGAGAAGAACTGATTGTACACAGTCAAAGGCTTTCTTTCCTTGCATTGGTTGGTACTGGAAGGTGGCTTTGGCATCTCATTTAAGGTGAACACTGCTATCATCATCATCATCATCATCATCATCATCATCATCATCATCATCATCATTTCAGTTTCACAGTCTACTAGGTCCTACTGACTGGATTTTAGGACCAGTGGTGATTCAGATGCTGTCCAAGAATCTAGGGATCAGTGAGGTAGAATCTAGGGATCAGTGAGGTATTATCAGCTAATGTAGCATTTTCGAAGTAAGGTCACTTTTTGTACTTGTGCTACTGCAGTCCTATCTGTGGTGATTTCATTCAGATGTTTTTTCAGTCCACTTGGAATTGCTCCTTGAACAACTATCACCATTGGAAGTACTTTTTTTTTTCTTAGAAGGCTAAATCTCAATGTATAGGTCCCTATCTATGAGAGCCAGGGTGGTTCAGTGATTTGAGTGTTGGGCTACCACCTTGGAGAACAGGCTTCAATACCCCACTTGGCCATAGAAGCCAACAGGGCCACCTTGGATGTGTCACACTCTCTCAGCCCCAGAAAACTCCATGATAGGTCATAAGTCACACAACAACAACAATTAGTATTAGCTGGTGACATTTAATCAATCTCTAGATTCTTGGATGCATCTGAATAATTGGGCATCCAAAACTCCCAGTAAATAACATATGATAAACTGTGAAACTGAAATAATGATAAAATGAAATATTTAATAATATGTTAAAATGAAATAATAAATAGCTCCTTCCTTGTTTTCTGTCTTCTGTTATTGGATTCAGATCTTCATGTGCTCTCCTTCTGCTAGATCTCTACTCTGGGATTCTGGGAAGAAGTCATCAAGGAGATTACCTCTGGGCATGTGCAGAGTGCTGTTTTAAAAAAATTAAAATCTCAAATCTTACTGAGTATGGGAGTATGGATGAAGTATTAAGGAGGTTACTTCTGAGCAAGTCCAAAGTGCTGTTTGAAAAACAAATCAACACTAAGTGTGACAGGTATAGGGTGAGGTATTTAGGAGCTTATCTCTGAGCAAATGCAGAGAACTATTTCAAAATAAAATAAAACAGAATCAGCAATGAGTATCCACAACATTTCTCTCCACACTGTTCTGGAAGTAATGGGGAGGTTTCTCCCCTAGAGAATCGGATTGACATCTAGTGGCCCAGGCCCTGGCCTCTCTTGTGTTTTGGAAAACTAGCCCTGGTGAGCGGTGGCCAAAAGTTGAAAGGAAAATGGCAAGAAGAAAGGAGCAGTGGGCAGGTCATCCAGCTGAGGCTGGATGTCTGGCTGAATGTTCAGAGTCTTTGGTGAATGGCCATTCATTCCTTCTCTGCACTCCCATCCTGTTACATGATAGGATCTAATACAATACAGAACCACTGTGGTTTGAGTGTTGGTGTACCACTCTACAGACTAGGATTAGAATCCCTGACTGGCTATGGAAACCCACTGGGTGACCTTGGGCAAGTCAGATTCTCTCAGCGTCAGAGGAAGGCAAGGTGATCCTCCTCAGAATAAGTTCTGCCAAGAAAACCTGTGAAAGTGTAACCGTAAGTTGGACACAACAACAGGAAGAGTAGCCAATGTGACATAGTGGTTTGAGTGCTGGGCCAGAACTCCAGGAAACCAGGGCTTGAAAACCCAGCCATGGAAACTCAGTGGATGACCCTGGGCAAGTTACACCCTTTCAGCCTCAAAGGAAGGCAATGACAACCTCCCTCTGAAGGGATCTTGTAGGGAAAATTATATGGGCTCACCATAACTCAGAATTGACTGGAAGGCACACAACAACAAAGAGGTGAGCTACTTGTTACCCTTCAGATAGAGACAGATGGGGAAGACCCATCTGTCTGAAACTCTGGACAGACAGTGCTAATCATTGTAGAAATAAATGATCACAGGAGTTTGACTGGCACTCCCAGAATTTCTTGAAAAAGTTATGCAGGCAGGAGAGTTGCAGCCCAACAATATCTGGTGGCCAATGCAAGTTGCTCACCCCCTAAGATAAGAAATTGCTGTTGGAGAGCCTTATCTCCCATTGATTTCCATGTTAATGAGCTTGGATCCTAAAGGCACATAGAGCCCAATGAATGAGGGGATTGAGTATAGACAACATATGTTGTATGAAGATTGAGGTTCCCAGCACATCCAGCTAAAAGGTGGAGGGAAAGGCCTTTTCTCTCTATACAGGGCTGCCAGTCAGAGCAAATACTTTATTTGACCCTAACTTTATTTGATCCTATAATACCCTAACCACACGGATTGTAATTTGCATAGTAGCCCTAATCAGGTTAGCCCATGGCAGAAGTTAGCTAGGGGGTGGGGAGGTGGTCCACCCCAGGCAGCCCTTTTTGGGGGGTGTTGCCAATACTTTTCATACTTTTTGTAGTATTTTTGGTGTGCATTGAGAAGGGCAGCAAACTCAGGGACCACCCCAGGCAGCAAAAGCTCTAGCTATGCCACTGGTTCAGTCCCTGATATCTTGAGGTGGGAATGGGGAAGAGCCATCTGTATGAAACTCTGGACAACCAGTGCTAATCACTGTAGAAATAAATGCTCACAGGAGTTTGAGCTAGGTGGACCACTAGCCTAATGCTGTGTAATGGAGCTTCCTATGTTTCAATGTTCTCAATTTGATTTTACTGAAATCAAGCTTCCCCTACTAATTTCAGTGCCTTGCAGTGTAATTCATCCGCCCACTTGAATTTTACACATTTTGTTGTGTTAAGAATCTGACATCTAGATGGATTCAATTGCATTGTTATCACTTTATGTGTGCAAGATACTCATCACTGTGAAGGTGCAAAATATTTTTATTATGACATATAAGTAAAAAAAACAAGCAGGCATCTGTTCATTGCATAAACATTCTCTCTCACAAACACAGATGTAGACACACATCAATACTCTGTAGAAGTACCTTTGGCAGCAATTAATGCTGTGAATCTACATAGGTAAGTTTGTGTCAGCTTTGCACATCTGGACCCTGAGATTTTTGTACTTCTTCCAAAATTGTTCCAGTTCTGTCAGATTGGATGGTCTTTATTGTTACAGGTTCCCAATCAGATTTAAGCCAGTATTATTTCTGCTATGTGTTTGGTGTCATCATCCTACTTCAGACATGTGAAACTACTTGGAGCCCACATCTTTTTGTTTTTATTTTATCAAAACAATTATTTTTAGGAAACAATGCTCCTAAAAGTCCTTAAATATTAGATATTTTAATCATTGCAATTAATAGAAGGAGGTGAGAAAATTTGCAAATAATGGAAGAGATTTTTATTATTGCCAAGGTTTGAAGGAGGCAAAGAAATCATGCAAGAACTAGAAGAGCAGGATGGAATATTTGTGAAATATCTTGGCTGCTGCAGTCCAGGCCAAGATGTAGCAAGTAATTCTGGCCGTTTCAAGCATCTGGGGTGTCTTTATTGGGGGGGGGCGGTCCAGAGGGGGTGCACTTTTTGGTCTTGTGGCCTACATGTTTGCCACTCCTGTTGCAACACAAGAAAATATGACAAAGTCAAATTGTGTGTATGTGTGTGTTCAAATATTTCTGCAAGCCACTTTATATTATTTGCATATTTACTTACAAGCAAGCTTAAACTCAGGCAAAGACACTGATTACTACACTACAATTTTCTAGGACATCATCATCAGTGAGAGATCTTCATGACCAAATTGGTATGGTAGAGAACTATTGACTCAATTTTACAGAGGTTTATGCAGTCAAAATGTTGCTATCTGATGCTTCATCATACAGTCATCTGCAAACTCACACATTTACTATGCCCCTGTGTAACTGCTGAAAGTTGATTAAACTTGCAAAGCCAATTTTGTGCATTTCCCATAGTTAATATGCACTCAATAGATCTCATTCTCATTGCATTGAGTGAAACTAATAAAATATAAATTAACAAAAGAAGTAATATATATAACCCTGAAGACTTATCAAAAAGTTTTGTTAAAATGGAGGCAGTTGCAGAATCTGAGCTCAACTCTGAACACTTAAGATTTGTAATTCAACATGTAGTGATATATAAAGGAGTCTGGGGAAAAAATGACAAAAAAATGACAAGGAGGCTACTGATAAATTGTAATATCTTAAACATTTCTGTCAAGATAACACCTCCAAAGCCTTATCTTAACATATGATGAGGGTTACCCAGAGAACTTTGGTAACTGGGTGGTCTGAAAATGAAACAAATAAATAACACAGAAAGGTAATGTGGAAACCATTAGAAAACAGCATGACACACCTTGGACTGTGGCTTTTTAAAAATTTGCTTAGGGTAATAATTTTTTTCAAAGGGAAATAGATAAGGAAGAAAGGGTAGAAAGCCACACTGACTGAGTCCACAAAAGTTCAGACTATGATGCATTGAAAATAAAGGATGTGTTTCAGATTTAAACAAATCCTGAATACAGAAGTGAATCAGACTGAGGCCCTTTCTGCACAAGGCCAGTGAATCACTCCATGCCGTTACTTACCGATTCTTCTGGCCTTGAAGCAACACGGACTTTCCCTTAAGCCCTTCCTCAGGGCTCCTCTGTTTGTTCCAGGGCGATTCAGAACAGTGCAAGGTCTTTAGATCTGCACCAGTGAGGCTAAAATGGCGGCTTCCTGTTGTTTGTGGGTCCAGACCAACCGCTGAAGCTGACCACGCCCACAGCCTGCCCTCCGCTGATCACAGGCTCGCATTGGTGTGAATCTGCGCACCTGCACAACTGAGCAGAAACGAATTGGCGCGCTCCAGAAAATTGAAAGACTGTTTTTTTCTGGTCTTCACTTAGCATGCTGGAGGACCACTTGGAGGCATTTTGGGTCAGACTTAGGTGCGGAACTAAGGTAAATAGTCTGAACCTAGTCAGATCCAAGGTGGAGACGACCTTCATGACACGACGCCTTGGCCCATCTTAACTTCCTTGTGCAGAAAGGGCCTGTGTCAGGTACAGTTGTGATGTGCTCTTTGTCTGGGAAGAGATCATTGGTGACGCTCTCCTCTTAGGATGGCTTGCATTTACTCATGAGAGCCAGCTATTGGGGGCTCTTTTACCAAAAGTTAGGAAACCTTTTTGATCTATCAAAAGTTAGAAAAACTTTTTAAGCTATCCAAGATGGTTTTCCTGAAAAAATAAATGTAACTTTTCCTCTCTTTTTTTTAACCTTACGGGAGCATCTTGCATATTTTCCCCTGTTTATTACCAAAGCTCACATTGCACTGGCCATGCTGCACTATGCTTGATGTAGATACCAGATATTCATACAGATGAATAGATGCATGAGGGTTACCAAGTCTCCATTCTTATAAGGGATGTCCCCTATTTGAGATTCAGACAGCTTTTTACTTTATACAGACTCAATGAGGTGCCAAAAAAATCACCACTATATTTTTGTGGTGTGAACCATTAATTTTACAGAGAAAAACATGGCTAAATTAAATGAAATCAGTACTTTCACTTGGTGGAATACCATCTTGTTAATAGCTGCTTCTTGATTGTGAACCCTGCATATCATGAATTTTGGCTGTCCCTTATTGCTATTTTGAAAGTTCAACAACACTAGGATGGATGGATGGATGGATGGATGGATGGATGGATGGATGGATGGATAATCATTTTACTATTGATCAAAAGAAATAGCAATGGAGTGATGCAGTATTCACCCCACCAAGGTTATAGTGAATATGCCCGCTCTGAAACTTCTAAGTGTATCCAGAGTTGTGGAGAGACTGGGTTACACTTCCACTCTTCAAAACACAATTGGACACTTTGCGGTCTGAGAAAAGATGCATAAAACAGAGGGATGAAAAAGAAGATGACAGTGACTGAATTATGGCATCACATGGAGTGCTTCCAGAGGTAACTTCATTCATGGAAATTTACAGAAGGTAATCTTCAACTGGTAGTCTTCTCAGATTTTCATTGTTTCTTCCATCTATTTCTTCTTATCATAGAAACTCTGTTAAGGCAAACAGGGTAGAGTATCTGACCTGTAATTTAACTTGACTGGTAGGAAATATTTCATACAAAAACACCCACTGATATCCAGAGAAAAGTGAGGCTTATGTCCTACTGCTAGCTGTAATTATACTAAACCCATTGAATCAGTGATAACTTGGTAAGTTCCATTGATTCAACAGATCTACTCCAGTTGGGACTAGAAAGAGGCCTGAATGCATGAAATATATTCATTCCAAACTAAATGTCTAGTGTGGAAGCATCCCTAAAATTAATACTTTAATAGTTGAATCAGATTTTTCCATTATGGTTGGGGGTTTTTTTTCCAGATTTTTTTTCATCAATATCTGATCTTCTGATTCAAGGTAATTTGTTGTTTACAAGTGACAGTTCAGAGCTTTCATCCTATATAGGAGCACCAGAACTTTTTATTGTGATTGGAGCCACTTGCCCGCTTGCCCAGTATTAAGAAATGCTTGGGACTTGATTTCCATTGGATGAAAGGAGACTTATGGTCAGGGTTGGATCTGGGTGTACATAGGTTGCAGAGCTTGCTCCTGCATGCATGCCTCTTTCCTCTGCCAAGCCTTGGGTGAGAGACAGCCCCAAATCCTTCTAATCTTCCTAAATATCACCAAATAAAATTCTGCTATTGGTGATTGGTGGGATTTCCCTGCAAATTGTGGGAAGAAATAGAAGATGCATGTTGTATCACCACCAACAGAGGAACTGGCCAGCAGCAGTAGGCCCATCAACAGAGGAAAACAGAGGCAAACGGCAGGACCCATATAGAAGACCACAGATTTGTCACTCACCATCAGATCACCAGGGGGAGGCCCTGTAACCTTTAGGAACCTTCAGGCAATTGGAACAGCTTATATGTCTAAGTAGAAGATGGGCTTTCGGTATCAGCACAGCCAGCATGAATACCTTAAAGGCACCAGATACCATCTGATCTAGAACAATAAGCAGGAACAGCTCTAGTTAGTACTTGGATGGAAGACCACCAATGAATACAAAGTGCTGTGGGCTGTATTTCAGAGGAAGACCATGGCAAACCACCTCTGCATATGCCTTGCTTAAGATAACCCTATGAAATTCATGGGTTCATCATAATCCATCAGCTAACAAGCAACTTGAATGCACATACACACACTCATCAGTACAACCAGGAAAGGTGGGGATTGGATGTGACAGATATGTGGGGAACATTAAATTACACTCATATATTGCTACCACTGCTGCCTTTAAAATAACTCACTACTTGCTGTCAGTTAAGTATTTCCATTAGTTACCTTTACGAGTACGGATTCCATTTAAGGTTCAGACTTCAACATACATAACTTTAAATCACTAACATCCTTCATGGCCTTATGATTTCTTAGTTCCATATGTAGCCTATTGGCCCATTCAGCTGGCTCAGATTCAAGCTTTGTTCTGCCTTTGGTTTAAGAATTCTTTTCTTTGATGAAAGAGAAAGAAAGGGAGGCAGAATGAAAGGGGAAAAAAGAAAACTAATTTGACAACAACTTTCAACTTTGGTCATTGGTGGGACTTTTATTTAGGAGGGTATTGACCTCAGCCCTTATTTCAAACAGGGGTGATCATTCCACAGGAATGCCACTCATAATCTTTCAAGAGTATGGCTTTAACTTTGTGGGAATATTTCCACCCTCTAAACACACACATATTCAGAAATTTCTCTCCTTCCTCCCCTTCCACTCACACATATGCACCCTCCAAACCTCACCCTTCCATTGCCACTTTATATTTGAATTCATCAGACACTACCTGACTCCCATGTTTTTAGTGAACCAAATCACCCAGGCCCAGTTGACTCCCACTGCACAGCCCAACAACCTAGCTGGTGCCCACTTCCTATCATGCCACTTTCCTAACCACATGGCTTTTTTTTCCTTTCTCTTTTTTTTTTCCCCTTGGCTGACCTCTGTCCTTTATCCATACCCCCTTAAGCTTGGCAATACATTTGTGCAGAGCCAGTTTTGACAGCTGTCTTAGATTTCCATTTCTTTTGTGATTTATCAGGGCTGCTGATGTGCACCCAGGTGATTTAGTGCTGCAAAAATATCTTGGAATGCAAGGCAAGGCAACCTCTGCATTATTAATAACAACAATAATAGAACTCAAACAGTGGCATGTGGCCTCTACATGGCACCTGGTTAGAGCTGATGGATTTGAACAGGCAAAGAAAAGGTTATTTGTCAAGCATTCCACCATAACTGCCTGCTGTTTGGAAAACTCCAGGTCAGAGCTGCTCCAGCTGCCTTCCTGTCCATGTCACTGAACGAGACTGAACTTTGTCACATTATTAAGCTGTCAGCAGGGCTTGGGTGTTAGTTAGATTTCTTGTGGGAACTTCATGTACATGCTCAGGGTACTTTAGTGGAATTATAGCATTGCAGAAATGTGCAGGAAAACATGCAGAAGTGAGCTGTTCCATAATTACCACAGGCACAGTTTTCAGAAGAGGGTGCTCTGTAACTTCAAATCGAGAAGCCAATTTTATTGCCCTTCTTTTCACTGCCTTTGTCCCCACTCAGCTCATGGCCATAGGGATAGTTCCTAACTTGTTTGTCTATGAACCTTTCTTCAACAACATTACAAAGAAAAATGTGGGCACTGCCATTTTACTTCCCCCTGGTGCAATTTTGCCATCTTACCTGACAAAGAAGCGTGTGAACTTTAAAACCTGGAATGCCCTGCAGACCTTCAGTAAGGTAAGGGTTAAATTTGTTGGTCTCCTCTATCAGACACTGTTTGTGCTTGGTAAATTACTGCAGGTGATGCGTTGGACATTCTTCGGTGAGCCTTTTGGTTACTTCTTGCAAACCTTGCTCTGCCAAGAAGGCCAATGAAAAGATCTAGTAATCAATTTGAAAAAAATTAGTGTATGATTCAGTGCTCATCTCAAGGCAACGCCATGTTTGATAAAAGAATTCAAAGGGAAACATCACTTCCTTGGTGACTTCACTTTCTGAATTTGTTCTCTTTTTCATCTACAATAACAAAAATGGTCTTTCTGCACTACACTGTTATAGTGCTGTTATTCCACTTTCAATATCCTATGGAATCATGGGGTTTGAAGTTTAGAGAGGAGCATTTAGAATTCTCAGCCAGATTGCTCTTTGGCCTTAGTAAACAACAAACCCCAGAATTCCACAAGGAGAACATTTCAACATTCTTATCAATGACCTGGATGAAAGAATAGAGTGCATGCTGATCAAATTTCCAGATGATACCAGATTGGAAGGTGTCGCTAATACCTCAGAGGACAGGATCAAAATTCAAAATGACCTTGACAGATTGGAGAGCTGGGCCAAGGCTAACAAAATGAATGTCAACAGAGAGAAATATAAAGTCCTACAACTAGGCAGAAAAAATGAAATTCACAAGTGTAGGATGGGAGACACCTGGCTGGACAACAGTATGTGTGAAAGGGATCTAGGAATCTTAATAGACCACACTGAACAAGTGTAAGCAATGTGATGCAGCAGTCAAGAAAGCCTATGCAATTCTTGGTTGTATCAAGAAGAGTATGGTGTCTAGATCAAGGAAAATAATAGTACCATTCTATTCTGCTTTGATCAGACCTCATTGGGAATACTATATCCAGTTCTGGGCACCTCATTTCAAGAAGGATATTGACAAGCTGGAGTGTGTCCAGAAGAGGGTGAAGAGTATGGAAGCCATGCCCTATGAGGAGCATCTTAGGGACCTGGATATGTTTAGTCTGCAGAAGAGAAGATTAAGAAGGGACATGATGGCTAGAATGTCATATGGAAGAGGGAACTGCTCCAGAAACTAGGACAAGGAGCAATGATTCAAACTGCAGGAAAAGAGATTCCATTTGTACCTTAGGAAGAACTTCCTGACAGTCAGAGCCATTTGACAGTGGAATGTTCTGCCTCAGAGTGTGGTGGAGTCTCTTTCTTTGGGAGTTTTTAATCAGAGGCTGGATGACTATCTATTGGTAGTGCTTTGATGTGTATTCCTGCATAGCAAGGGGTTGGACTGGATGGCCCCTGGGGTCTCTTCCAACTCTATTATTCTATGATTCTATGATTTGCCCTCCTCCAGCCTATTGGGACCTTTTTTGTCCTCCAAGAATTCTCAAAGACTCTACCATTTCCTTGTTTTTCCTCTTGCTCTGAATGTAGTCCAAAACCTCTCTTTTTATTATTTCTAACCCTTTCTAGCAAGCCTGAGCTCATTCTGAACTTACTTTTCCCCTACAAGTATGGCAATTCATTTGTATTCCTCTTTGATGATTTCACCTTATTTTCTTTCCTTATACATGCCTCTTTTAAATCTCAGCCCATCTAAAAGCTTTTTGTACCTTCCCCCTGATTTTTTAAAAAAGATACTTTCCACTTTTCTTCTTCATTTGAACTGTTTGCAACTGATCCTTCAATATCTCATCTTTAAGAAAATCCCATGCATCATGAGCTCCCTGGGAGTTCTGACCGTGGGAACTTATCAAGTATTTCCCTAAGATTTCTAAAATCAGCTTTCTTGAAGTCCATAGAGCATGATTGACTATGTTTGGCTCTCTCTTTCCTCTTGAGAAGAACTGTTGTTATGTCCCTTAAGTTGACTCAAACTTATGCTGATCTTGGCTTAAGATTTTCCTGGCTGGATGGCAGGGTCTTTAAAACTATGTTCTGTAAACAAATTTTGGAGACCCAGCATTGCTGTTGTTGCTGCGGTTATCTGATCCCAGCCCAAGGTCTATAATTTCATATTGGTTATGGTTAATATTTCCATGTGGCACTCCATAAAATGAATTCCACGTGTCTGAAAGGGTCACGGAAAGCCTGTGTAGGCAGGCACGGCCGCATGGCCTTAGTTATGCACGCTAGGTCTAGGCCAGTAAACAACTATCTGTCACACAGCCAGTAGTGCCCCCCAGACACAGTCGATAATTAAGCAAATGCAAGGGCTCTCAGTCCCAAACTGCTTGCTCTATACAAACGTTAAGCGCTTCTCATCTACATACTGTTCTAACAATTGGCAGTGCTGGCCAAATCTCATCAATTCTAATTTTGACCTTTCAGAGGCTTTGTCTCCACTAAAAACCCTATTGTTCTCCTCGGGAGAGGGCTAGCCTCCAGGTACAATCTTCCCTATAGAAACCCCAAGTTTGAGCTCCTTGTTGGAATGCTCGTGCCTTGCATCCCAAACTGCTGCCGCTCTGTTCGGCGAGCCTCCCCTCAACCTCCACGTGCTGAGAAACCATGAACCCAAGCCTCAATTTCTATCTTCTCTTTTACCGGACTGCAGGATCAGGTGGAGTATCACCCCGGAAACCCTTTGAAAACCCCTATCAATTTTCCTCACTTTCTGCTTCTATAGTTCTTGGATTAGTGTGTGAGTGCATGTGTCATTGTTTACTTAATTAAGAAAAGTTTAATAAAATCTTTTAATTGAACAACTTGCCTAGTTCTTGTTGTGGCCCGACCCCATAAACATAGGGTTAAAGATCTCGCTACGTTACCCTGCCTCTCATATTGCTAGCTTGTGCTCCTTGCTAATTCCCCCAACTTAGTAATATTTGGAGTGCACTTAGGTGTCCCTCCTGGGACCCCCAGAAATCAGGGTAACACTATAGTGGTTTGACTTGGACTCTGGGAGACTGGATTGTGAAACCCCGCATAGCCATGGAAGCCCACTAAATGACCACACTCTTTGACCTTGAGAATTTGTCAATGGCAAACCTCTTCTGAATAAATCATTTCAAGAAACCCCTAGGATAGGCTGTAGGAGGAGGTGAAACTTTGGGAGAATAGCAATCTATCTCCATACCCATCAGCTTTTGCTGAAGTCACTGTGAACAAAAAACAGCCAGGTGGGGAGAGGCAAGCTTTTTTGCTTTTGAGCCAGCAGCACACACCTTGTAGCATATACAGCTATATCCCATATATTCCATATAGACATTACAAAGAGGAAGGAGAGAGAAATAATTACTAAGATGGAGGCAGAAAGATCTATACCTGTCTCTTGAAATTTATGTGCAATGTTTGTCTTGTTGGAAAACATCATCAACTACACTTTCAGCATGTGCAAATTGGTAGTGCTCTTGGAAGATAAATTCAATACATTGCAGTTGTTGCAGGATGGTAGGCATTTCAGCCCCACAGAAACGCAGCGGAAAAAACAGATTTCAGCGAGCCAACAGCAGCAACCTTGTTCCCCAATGAGGATACTCACACACAAAGGAGTTTCTTCCAAGCAGGAGGCACTTTATCTTGCATCAAAGTTCCATTATATACAAAACATAAGCCCTTTTCGCACGGGCTTTCTGTCGTGCGACAGCCCCGTGAGCCTCGCAGGAGTGGGAGCATCGCTCTGCATGACGCACTCCCACTTCCGCCGCTCTCATGGGGCTGACGCTGCGCGAGCGCGTATTTTTTGATTTTTGCTTCAAAGCAAAAATCACCCACGCTCGCGCAGCGCTCCCGACACCCACACGCACTTACCTCCTGTGCGGAGCATCGGGGAGGTGGCCAGGTCGCGCTTCCTTCCCTCCGCCCCTGCGGAAGGAAGGGGTGAGGCGGGGAGCTAGCGTGATGGACGCAACACCTCCTGCTTCGTGCGCGCGAGGGGGACGGACGGGAGAGCCTCCTGCTTTGTGCGCGCGTGGGGGGGGATGGATGGGAGAGCCTCCTGCTTCGGGAGGGGGGGCGGACGCGTAAGCCTCCTGCTTGACGCGCGCGCAGGGGGGATGGACGCGACAGGCTCCTTTCTCGCACGCGTGGGGGGGGACAGTCACAACAGGCTCCTTTCTCTCACGCGCGGGGGGGACGGACGCGACAGGCTCCTGATTTGCCCGGGGGGGAGGGCGGCTCGCGCGTAGCTGCCGCTTCCCCGCTCGTTCCTTCGGCTGCGGAAGGAAGGAGGGGGAAGCGGCAACCTCCTGGAGAAGGCTTCTTGTGCGAGCCGCCCTCCCCCTTGCGCGAGAAGCCTTAATGCGAAAAGGGCCATAGAGTAGACAAACGAAAGCTTGCATTAGGCACCAGGTTTGGTCAACAGACAATACAGACTGGGGATTGCTTCCTTATGTACATATCTACAATCAATCAGGTAGAGGGTTTGCACACCACCCTGTACCTTTTGCACCCCACTCCATTTTCTGATGCAATGTACTGCAATCACACACAGCTGGAGCATGCTGCAACATTTGGCAGTGGGCTGAACATTTTCCCAGGGTTCCCTGCTGAATCCCTGACAGCAGTTACATGTCAAAACTCTTCAATGTTTCAGAGGACATGAGGACTTCTGGAGAGAATACAGGAACAATTGATCCAACAAGAAGAAACTGCCAAGGAAAATGAAGAAGCCTGTAACAAGTGAGGAAACACCCTGGAAGATAGTCACTATGAGGGGTAGAACATGTAGAAGGGATTCAGAACCTCCTCAACAAAGCAATAACTTCCTATGTGTTCATGAGTATAGAAGCAGGGAAGATGTTCAGGAAACTAGCTATAAGGCATACAGCAAACCAAGTAGGGAGTCAAGGTAACCTCCAATTGCAACAAGAAGAAAAAAAAATGCTGGTGGTTGGAGACTCGCTGCTTAGTGATATAGAGACACCAGTGTGTCAATTTTGCAAGATGAATAGGAAAATGTGCTGTCTTCCTGGTGCATGCATCCAGAACGTCACTGACAACTTGCTAAAACACATCAAGAACACAGATCATGTCACCTCAAAATATGGGTGACTCAGGGGTCCACCTGCAATGCTAGAGCCTCTGTGAAACAGTTCAGAATATCAGCTCAAAGAGGAAGTCT
Organism: Ctenosaura bakeri; assembly: GCA_948474755.1. Lineage (NCBI taxonomy): Eukaryota > Metazoa > Chordata > Lepidosauria > Squamata > Iguanidae > Ctenosaura > Ctenosaura bakeri. The sequence goes on along the minus strand of CAOLHI010004961.1, from coordinate 76,064 downwards.
GTGAGAGGGGGGTAACCTTACTAATTCTTTACACCTATGTTTACCAATACTAGTGCAAGGAAGAACCTGCCGGAGATCCAAAGTAAGCTTAATTGTGTTTTATTGGGGGAATTGTCTCTCACACACATGATCCAAGAAATCATGCAATCACACAAAGCTAAGTGAAGGAAAAGGGGAAAGTTTTGGATAGCAAGATTTCAGGGCAAAGTGAGTGATATTTACCAATCCAGAAGAGCAGTAAAGAGGTGATGTGGCTTAGATGCAGGTCTAATGACAGTACACAATCAGAAATTGGAGTGGCAGAGTGCTAATCAGCAATCAGTGTACTTCAAGTTGGGGTTTAAATACTCTATTTTTGCCTGGAGGGCAAAGATTTTAATGGCTTTCTGGTAGAATAAACAGTGGAGTCCAGAGAGTGAACAATGGAGTCCAGACTGAGATAAAGGTCTTAGTGTCAGCTGACAAAGGGCCAATGGCTGTCCTGATAGCTCGGTAATTGCCAAACAGGTGTGAGGACAAAAGGAAATCTTACTTGGTCAGAGGAATTAAGACAATCAGCCATCTTGCGGGAATCTTCCAGATGCTATTGTCTGTATGAGGTTGAGTCATCAGAGGCTAATTGCAAGTTCATTATCAGTGGGATTTCGTGGTGATTTCCTGACTATGACCTGGCCACACATGGAGGTCTCTTCTGAGCTAATTCACAATGCATGTGTGCAGACGGCTTTTTCCTCTTATTCAGCATGTCTATATAGCCATAGTAGGGTATAATCTATATTTATGCCAATTAATATATTTTGCCAATTAAGTCATATTTCACCAATTAAACCATATCAAAGTGTGGAGATGTATGGCCCGGTAACAGTCAGTACCCTTTTCTCCCTATTCATGTGGGCATTGACGCTGCTAAAAACACCTTTGAGGAGATTATCTTAGTCTATGAAGCTTTGGGCAGGAGGCTGAAGGGTTTTGAGGTGCAGGGAGCATTTTCAACAATTCTACCAGTGAGAGAATAGAGTCCTACACAGGGACAGGAAGATGCTAATAATGAATGACTGGCTATGTAGATGGTACAGATGGGAGAAGTCTGGCTTCTGGGACCATAGTCTTCACTTTTTAGATAGAAGACTACTAGCTGCATATGGGTTGCACTACATGAAGACTGCGAAGCCTTTGGTATTAGCATGGCAAGTCTGATCCAGAGAGCTTTAAATTAAATCCTTGGGGGGGTTGGAGATGATAGTTCAGACATCAGCCAAAAGGCAAGCTCTAATTAAAAGGAGCTGAATTCTAGAGGAGAAGCTGAGGGAGAGAATGGGATCCACTGGAAAATTGTCAGTAAATTAATAGTGTCATGTTCATTATGGTCAATGGAAGCAATGTGTTTGTGCCTATAGCAGTGTGGCCATGCTCCCATTCCATTCATTAATAGGGCACAATGCTTTGTGTGACCTCATATTCATGTGTGTGGAGAAGAGGGCATCCTGTATTTATAAAACACCCCCACCAAGATCTCTCTGTGATTGTGTCTGTTTGTATGTGTGTGTTGCACACATTCTACTGCATATATTAGACTGTGTACGTGTGTGTTGTGTACATTAGACTGACTAACTGGCTCAGGACAGAGAAGATTTAGCTGACAGCTGTCTTTAGACAAATTCTGGATCCAGCACCTAATTTTTTTGAAAGTGACTTTACTAGCTACTGTCAGAGTGTCAAGAATACTGATAAAATTATTGGACATTAGACATGACTACCTCTCCCCGCCCCCTGCCACAATACATGCAGCACTGAACTACTTATATATCACCCTGTACAGCATCCTGCAATTGGTGGGAATGCATTATGGACAGGAACTCACACTGATAAGGAAGACCAATACAGGGACACTGGGTGATCAGCTCAACATTGCTTACTTTTTCTCATGTCACAATATAGGGATAATCTGTCCCAGGTGAAACTAAGGGCTTGTCCAGAAATTTAAAAATTCTCTGAAAGTGTGAAGAGTTTCCAATTCTGTTTGTTCTGATTTTACCTGCACATTCCCAGGTTTGTGTCCAAGCCATTCCTTGAAAACTTTGAAGTTTCCCCTCACTCCTCCTTTGTGTCATTCCCCGCCCCCCATTGATCATGTGTCAAATCTAAGGCCATTTCCACACAAGGGCAATACATCGTTGTCAGCTCAAAGTCTTGCCATCCCATCTGCACATTGAATCGGTTTCGCTTCGTAGTGTTCCTCATTGTTCTGCATGTTAACTGCATGCTAACGCAATTAAGTGCGATGAGAAACCGCTGTATGTGAAAAATGGAAAAAGTCTGCCGCAAAGCTCCCAAACTGGTTCTGCTTCATTGTTTTGTATGTGCAGAATAGTAACATCAATTCACAGGGCAAAAGTGGACATTCCCAGGCTGTCATTTCCTTCCTTCCACTCATCAAAGGCGGGAAGGGAGCTTCAGGAACAGAGACATGAGGAAACGGCAACATTCTTTGAAGTGACTTGAAAATTAACTTCCGAAGAGGCAACTTGCAACACAGCAACCTTGTTTCTCTTTGAAGTGGAAATTAACTTTGTGAAATGGTGAGCTGCAGTCTGAAGGCTTTGGGAACTATTTTGACAGTTTAATTTGACAGCTTCAATTGACAACAATTTGACAGCTTACGGATCTGCTGTCTGCGGTGCGGGAGACTGGAACAGGTGAGTGGGAGAACACAGGAGACTTGACTGTTCACGTCTGATCTCCTTGCAATTAATGCCCTTTGTTGCACATTTGGCTTTTATTTGTCAACTATTTGTGGTGGAGAAACAGAGAACTGTAGAAAGAGATTTTAGTGGCAATGATGGAATGATTTAGGAGATATGGAACTGTGCTGAACTGAACTGTTGAGTTCTTTTTGTGAATGCAGCAACTGCTTTTCTCTGAGGTAATACAATGTACACGGGGAGTGTGTAGACAGAACAGTTTCTGAATCAGAGTACAAAACACCACTCTTGACACACAGTGAACTGCTTCTCCTCTCACGTGCAGAAACTGACCAATTTTTCACTGAGTCTTTATTACTACCACCCAAGAGTTAAAGCCAAAGCTGCCAAACTGTTTTAGCAATATTACACTCATTTAACATTAGCATCATTTTGACCATTTCCATCCTACACCATTACACTGCTATTATTCCACTTTCAACCTCCTGTGGAATTCTGGGGTTTGTAGTTCACTGAGGCCAAAGAGCTCTCTGGCTGAGAATTCTAAATGCCCCTCCCTAAACTGCAAACCCCAGGATTCTGTAGGATGTTGAATGGAATAATACAGTGTAGTGTGAAATGGCCTTTGTTTAGCTATGAATGTTTCTCTTTTACTTGCTTGTGCTCTGTTGAATCAGTGTCCTGGAAACAATACCTGTGTTTATTGGTGGTGGCCTTCTTAGCTAGTTCTGAGATAATACAAACAGCCAACCAAGGAGCGATACATTTCATTTCAGAAAATCCTATGTTAATTTAAACTGATCTGGGAAGGAGGAATGAAAAATCCTTGTTAATGCCAGGAGTTCCCAGGAAATACTTTGGGATGATGAAAATATCACATGGCTCTCCAAAGTAAAATTGATTTCTACAGTTTCAGCTGCATGAAACCCCAAAGCTGCCCACAAGTGTCTTTGTGCCTCCACCTCCAACTTCACAAAAAAGGGCTAGTCACACCTCCATTCCTGAAAACTCAGAGCCATTGGCCATCTTCATCGCCTGGCTTGCTCTAGGCTCAGAGGGGCTATTTTTCAAAACAGAAAATGGCTGTTGGTTACTTCCATTTTTTAAAAATGCTGGATCTAAACCAGGTAATGGAAAACCCAAAAGGCTTAACATATTCATTCTGGACCCTTGGACACAACGCATTTAGTCCTGGAGGCTTTGCATTGTGTTGTTGTTGTTGTTGTTGTTGTTGTGAAAAAAGTATTTGGAAGTGAAAAGTGAGGGAGGGAGGGAGGTGAGAGAATCCATGGAGGAAATGGAGGAGATAAAGTGCTCTTGGAAGTTGCCCATCTCATTTATAAGCAGATCTACTTCTTCCAAAAGATTTTCTCATTTGATAACAATGTTGAAACAGATGCAACCTAAAGGAAAGCAGCATCCAAACTAGTTGGGTGAAGGCACAAACCAGCTTAATTTCTCTTACTTCTGTATGGGGCCATGTGCATAGTTGTATGTTATTTAAGAATGACTCAGTGAGAGATCTGTCCTGTTGTCATCAACACTGAAAGCAGAATTGTGCCAGCACAATAAAACCTAAACAGCTCTTAAGAGACATAGGAGGAAAATCCTAATTATAGATGTCAAGCAACATTCATCCATCCCCTGCAGCACTGTAGAGAGGAAGCCACAAATTCATGGTGTTGCATGTTGAATTCTTTAGAAGGAGAAGTTGTGGCTGACCAGGCTCCCTTGGTTTTATAAATTATTTCAGTCTCAGATTCACTGGGTAATGTTCTGTGCATTTAATTTTATTATTTTGATATTGATAAACTACTGCAAAGTCAAATTAGTACTGTTTATTGTCAAATTTACATGGAAAATGATATGTTCTGCTTTGTGTTTATAGCTTCTGCACAGTCTGCTCTAGCAGCTAGTGACTAAATGAGAATGGACAACTTTCACTGGTAGATGTTCTCTGAGATCAAACAGAAGGCAAATGCTGTTTGTCTTATAAAATAAACAGTATCTTTTCAGGTTCATGTGTTCAGAATAACAGCTATTCTATTCCACCAGCTGTTTTTTATTTTCCAACTAACTGTATGTCTTGTTCTCCAGTCAACTAGCAGACCATTGTTTCCATTCCATTGCTAATTTAGGGGAAAAGAGAGACTGAAAGAGAGAATGAGAGAGAATGTGCTCTGTGAGGAATGTGTGCCTATGGATGTACATGTCCCTGTTGGGTGGAGGAAGAAAGACTCGTATCCATTCGATCTGCGGTATACTATGCTGCTGAAGGACTTGTCAACTATACTCCCTTGAGAATATTTGTATGTATGTAGGGTAATTTCCTGAAGGAGTTGTCTGCTGATGGTTACAAACATATGCTTGAGTTTGCAAAATGCTACTTTCCTTTTTCAAGTTGCAGATTGACTATGTTTTGTAGTCCATGAAAGAGAGAGAGAGAGAAAAAATCAAGATTCATATTTTCCCTATTTTTTGAGGTTTATTGTTAAATTGTGACACTGCATGAGTATGGTTTTAGTTGTTACCGCTGTACTTTATCTGCTCAAGGATCCTCACCTAGAAGTTGCCACGTGCCCTCTGAGCAGTCTTTGTTTCCACTGGGCTGTTTGGGGGCTTCGCACTGCTTTCCCATCAAGAGATTTTCTATGTTCTTCTGCAAACTTCAAGCTTCTCCAGAGCCTGCAGATATCTTTCACCTACTGTCTTGGTTATGTAAGTTACAAAACTCTTAGAACTGGGTTTTCTAGAGTGCTGCCAGTTTCCTAATTTCCTCCTTATATAGATTCCCAAGCAGCCAAACTGCTACATAGAAACTGAAACTACATTCATTGAGCTTTCATAAAAATGGTAGAAAAGCAATGAAACATTAAATGTTGGTTAAATTATGAACTCTGCTTATGGTGAAGTACTTGCAAACTAGGTTTAACATTTTACATGTGATTTTTTTCCCCCTCTTCTGCAAATGTTTGGATATAATTTGGCTCCTATATTGGGGGATAGGCATGATACAAATAAAATAAAATCTGAGAAGAACTAAGGCTTCTGAGAAGACGTCTACCTTAGTTCCAGAATTTCACCCCCATCTAATGGGGGAGAAAGTGACTAGCAAGATTTAAGAAAGCCTTTGATTTTCTTAGGTTGGAGCCTCATTTGAGAGTAGTTAAGTTCTGAGGCTACATAGTTCTTTTCTCCACACAAGAGAAGTGTCACTTGGTTTGCCAGCTTTCTCTAAAATCTTAAAACCACTTTGGGAATTTTATTTCACAGCATCAGCCCACATGTTCATGTCTGGAACTAAATGTAGATTCTACTTCTTTTTTAAAGAAACATCATGACAGATATTACTAAAACAAGAAGTAAGTTACAAAGATGGAGTTTTTTTAAAACAAACAGAAAGAATCCGCTCATAGAGTAGGTTAAAATCCATAAAATTAGTTTTCCCAAAGCAACAAATGAGACGGATGAAGGTTCAAACTAGAATAATGGAAATATAGAGTTGGAAAGGGCCCCATAGGCCATCAAGTTCAACCCCCTGCTCAATGCAGGTTCTGCAGAGAGAGATCCCCAGCAGGTAGCTGTCTAGCCTCTTTTTGAAGTTGTCCTGAGAGAGACCCCACCAAGGCAATTGGTTTCATTGCTCGACTGCTTTTACTGTCAAGAAGTTCCTACTAATGTTAAACTGAAATGGGAGCCACCTGATTTACCAGGCAGTTTGGCTGTGGGCTCAGGATGGTGCATGGCAGGAGTGGCTTGCCCAGCCATTCCTGGCACTGCCTTTTCTTCCCTGAGGGCTGTGTGGTGTCTTGCAGCCTCTTGGGAAGGAAGCAGCATCAGCCAATGAATTCAAATGGGTATATTTGGATTCATTGACTGGAGGGAGCAGGACTCAACCGGAGTGACCCGGATGTGAGGTTTTCACTTTGGTCAAATATATAAATATCCCTCTGCAGGGATATTTATTTCCCCTACACTCCTAGCTCCTGGCTAGTTCTTTCTGTAGTGTCAGCTGACCCCACCCCACCCCTTCTTTGTAATTAGACCATATTGGTGTCTCTGTGAGGTTTTGGCTGTTCTATGTGGGCACAGCATTGTGCATGCTCTCCTGTGGGTTGCTACTCCTGGCATGACTTGTGTGATGGGGGGAAGGACTGTTATTTCCTTTTATGTATATGCTGTTACTTGTCACAACATGAAAAGGGGTGGTAGCATGGGTCCTGGAACTGTGGTTACTGGTGTATCTGAGGCATTGGTAAAGTAACTTAAAACCATTGGACCTAGTTCTACCCTCTGAGGCAGCAGAGAACAAGCCTGTGCCCTCCTCTCTGTGATAGCCCTTGAGGTGCTTAAAGACTGCTATCATGTCATCCCTCAGTCTTCTCTTCACCAAGCTGAACACTATCAGCTCCTTCAACCTTTTTTTTCATATGTTTTATTCTCTATATCTCTTATCATCCGCATTGCCCTTCTCTGAACCTGCTCCAACTTGCCTATATCCTGTTTAAAACGCAGTGCCCAGAACTGAACGCAGTACTCCAAATGAGACCAGTGCAGAATATAATGGGACTGTTACTGCCCTTGACTTGGAATCTATGGTCTTATTAATGCAGGCTAAAGTGTTATTTGCCTTCTTTGATACATCACACTAGTGTGTCACGTTCAAATTATGATCAACAATACTCCCAAAGTCCTTTTCACATGTAGTACTGCTAAGCCATGTATCCTCCATCCTGCATCTATGCATTTTGTTTTTGTGGCCTAAACGTAGGATTTTGTAGAAATGTAGAATTCTCTGTTGAATTCCATTTTATTAATTTCTTCCCAATTTTCTAGTTTATCAAGGTTCTTTTGAATCCTGTCCTATCTTCCAATGTTTTAGCTATCACTTCTAGTTTTGTATTATCTGCAAAGGTAATATGGATTTCCTCCATCCCATCATCTAATTCTTCAAAACAGAGGATGAAGTGAAGACACTAGTCTTTTAGAGTTATAATATTATTTAGTTCTAGGTAGCATGAGTATGATATTATGAAATATGAGATTATCTTTAACTGTTACCCTTTCTCTTTTATAAAAACAATTATGTATGGTTATAGTCTATGTTTAAATTGATTAGGACTGTAAGATTTTTAATAACTAATAATTTCTTTTAAAATTATAGTATATTATTATAGTATATATTTAATGTTAGATGATTTATGATTTTATGACTTTGTTTTCTAAGGATTATATAGATTGTATAGATTTTTTATTGATAATATTAATGGATTTAGTTATTATTACACAAAACATTAAATATACTATGTTATTAAATAAGAAATAAGATTGTTCAGTTTACATTGCTTAACCTAAGTGTTTAGGATAAATACAAGAGTAACAACATTTTAAGATGAAATGTACCATCTAAAGGAAGGTTAAGTACAATTAAAATGTTGGGAGCTGTTTGCGGTAAGTGTGGGAACTAATTTTTAATTATGTGTGTGGGGTTTTTTAGTTTAGTTTAGTTCTAGTAGATTAGTGTTTTCTAGAAGTATTTTGTATGGTCTTGTATTTTAGTTTGTCTTATTGTTGCTTTGACTGGTGCATTGGTTTGTGTTATATTGTAATTTTGTTTTGATTTCATAAAATAATAAAAACAAAACAAAAAATAAAAATAAAAATGTCAAAGAGTGTTGGCCCCAGGACAGAGCCCTGTGGCACTCCATTTGAGACCTCCTTCCAGTTGGAAAGACAGCCATTGATGACGACTCTATGAGAATGGTTTTCCAAACAGTTATGAATCTATTTGATGATGCTTCCATCCATAACATATTTAATCAGTTTGCTAATCAAACTGTTATTCCTTAAATCCAGATAAATTACATCCATAACATACCCATCATCTACTAAACTAGTGACCTAATTAATGACGAGGGATTTCTGGCACTTCAGCCATTCTTCCAGTTTTTTTCAAAAATAATTGCAAGTGGTTCAGAGAGTATGGCCCTTTCCACATGTGGGGGGACGGGCAAAAATGCCCGAAAACAGAGCTTGCCAGCAGCCGGGCAAGTCTATCGCCACACGGAGCAGCATGAGCTCGCTGCCCCACACTTGTCCAGCATCCCAAATGGCAGCTTCTGGTTGGTGGAGGCTCTCCACCAACCGGAGAAGCTCGCCAGCTGGAAGCCCATCCCCGGCAGATCTGCAGGCATGCACTGGTGCGCGCCTGCAAATCTGCTTCTGAGTCGGGCGACAGAGCGGCACGGAGTTGCGCATTCCCTCGTTTTTAAAAACCTCTGAAAAGAGGTTTTTAAAAACCACGCTGCCCGACCAGCTCCGGTCACTCCTGCGTGGATTGAGGTGTGGAACTACAAAAAGTAGTCCATGCCAGTCCACGCTATGGTGGAGAAGACCTCCGTTGGAGGTTGCTCTGCACCATTTTAAAATGCTAATATGGAAATGGCCTATGTCAGCAAGTCCCTTCAGTACTGTGGGATGGAATTCATCCGACCTTACAGGTTAACTAGATGCTTCCTAACTCATCACTCTTGACTTGCAATCTAGATCCCTTGTGAAGGTCACTGCTGATGCATAGAAATATACATTTTCTTGAGCAAAAGCTGAAGCAAAATAAGAGTTGAGCAGTTCTTCCTTTTTATTGTGATCTGTTAGCATTTTATCATCCTTGCTGAGCAGCAAGCCTACTGTCTCGTTGGCCATTGTTACCCTGCTTGCTTGGGGCTCCTGTAAGGGGATTCCCAAAAGCTGTCAAAATCGTCTCTTGTGGGGAAAATTAGCTCTGAGCACTGCTTTAGCAATGCAAAGAGGACAGGGTAATTAAGGATCTTTAACCCAATGTTTACGGGGTCAGGCCCAGTCAGAAATCACAGAAACTGTTCAAAATTTAAGAATTTTATTGACATAGATGTTAAAAATCCATACAATCACTCAGCTGTACTCACTCCAACAAGCATACAAGACTATAGAAATTTAGAAAGAGGTGAAAAGTAAGAGAGAGAATGAGACATAAGGGTTTGATTTAATACTGTACCAATCCAGAAGTCTTCAGCTGGGAGAAACGATCTCAGCCATGCCTTTAAAGGCTGAGGGGAGGTTACCAGCTTCATGGTTTTTGCAGATCTGAAAGAACTCCAAACTCTGAACTCCAAAAACTCCCAAAAACTCAGAAAACTCCAAACTCAAAAACTACCAAAATGGAGAAGGAAAAGGGCCTAGTTATAGAGCTGACCCGTGTCCTGGGGAAACAGATGGCTGCAGTTTTATTAAGATGGATTTCAACTTTGTAGTTCAAAGAAAATACAGCCAAACATCCATGTAGTTTCCTGCAAGATGAGTTTCTCATCTGGGGATGCATACCTCAAGGTGTCAAATTCCAGGCTATTTGCATTGTTTATTTGCTCCCAAAGAGTTATTGTCTCCTGATCGCTACTGAAAATCCATTCCAATGGCCTGTGAGCCATTTACAAGATTACCCAGGATGTGTGACAGAAAACCAGCTACTCTTTTGATCTATCTCCATAGCTCTACTGCCTACATGTCTGTCCAGTATATCTCTATGGCTCACTATGTTTGATATAAAATAATTAGGATCCTCAGGACGTAGTTTTTAGGTGTGTTAGGGAGCTTACACCATTCCCTTGCTTCAAACCTATTTGGGAAACAATTGTTGTTGCTTTCTCCTTCCCTTGTCAGTATCATCTCATACTGAGCTTTAGCTTTCCTTACACTACTCCTGAAAGCTTGGGCTACTCATCTGTACATCCTTCTTTTCATTATTTATAAACACTTTTTTTCCCTTTTTCCTTTCTCCTCAAGTTGCCACACAAGATTTTTCAGATGTTTCCTATTTTTCTTTTCCATGGAATTGCTTTTGATTGTGCTTTTAGCAACTCATTCTTCATGAACTCCCACCCCTGCAGTTCCTTTTTTCTTTAGCATCTCTGGCCATGGGATTGTATTCACTATTTCCTAAGCTTAATAAACTCATCTTTCCTGAAATCCAGCATCTGTCTCTGGCTATATTCTTCTTTGGCCTGTTCCACGGTTGTGAATTCTATCATTGCATGGTCATTCCTTTCTAAAGTATCAACTGCTTTTATTCCAGTGACCAACTCCTCCTTATTTGTTAAGAACAAAGTTTAATAAAGAGAGCTGAAGTGTATAGACATTTGAGGCTTTGTTTGTTTTCACCTATTAATTTACTGTCAGTTTTAATGTGGATCCCATTCTCTCCCTCATCTTCTCTGGAATTTAGATCCTTGTGTTTAGAGCTTACCATTGGGCTGATGTTTGTGCTATCATATACAAGCCCCTAAGGATTTAGCATAAAGCCCCTACTGATCAAACTTGTCATGCTGCTGCTAAAGACATTCTTCCCAGCCTTCATGAGGGGGAGCCTCTACTAATGGTGAATAACTGCTATGTAGATAGTGTAGGTGGGAGAGGTTTGGCTTCTGGGACCACAGTCCTTTCTTTAAGAAGTGAAGACTGTGGTCCCAGAAACCAAACCTCTCCCATCTACACCATCTACATAGTCAGTCATTCACTATTAGTATTTTCCTGTTCCTGTGTAGGCTTCTGCCCTTCATTGGCAGCATTGGTGAACATAACCAGGGCTGCCTTATCCAATAGGCACTTCAGGCACAGTGTCTAGGGCTACAAAAATTTTAGGGCCTGTGAAGTCAGGATTTTAGGGCCTATGAAAACATCTCTAATGGTACATCAAGGCAAGGTAAGGAGGCTAATGCAAGAGTCTCTAGGGCCTACAAAAACCTTAATGCAGTCCAGAAAATACTCCCTTCAGCCTCCAATGCAAAGCTTCATAGTCTCAGATAATCTACTCAAAGATGCCCTTAACAAGTGTCAATGCTAATTGCCAAGGAGAAGGGGTACTGATCTGTGTTCCTGATGTATTTTGGCAAGTTGTCAGTGACATCCTGGATACACACAACCAGGAAGACAGCACACTTTCCAATTCATCTTGTGAGACTGGTATACAGGTGCTTCTGTACCTCTGAGCAGAGGACCCTCTACCACTAGCATTTTTCTTTTCTTCTTTCTGCTGGTCATGGCCACATTGTCTCTTTCTCTGGCATGCAGAAACTCTTGCTACTGGACTCGGGATCGTCATTATCATCACCACCATTATCTGCAGAAAGAGGTAAGAAGCAATCGCTCAGCTGCACTGCTTCTGAATCCTCTTTGTGTATGGTCTGCTCCTGGCAGTGCCTGTCCCTCAAGTTGCTTCTCAGAGTCTTCTTCAGTTTTCTCGGCAGTTCTTCCTGTTGGTTCCTTCTATTGTTTGATTACATACAGAGCTGATCAATTGATGGCAATCTCTCTCTCTTCTTCTATTTTTCCCCCTCAAATGCCTTAATAACATTTCACAAATGAAAACCGAGACATGTGTGGCCCAAATGGTGAAACATGTGGTTCAGCTGGGAAAAGCAATTAATGAGGAAGGACACATGAGCTGGAGAGGCTACAGCAGTTTGCTTTTCCCAGAAAGTACTGGAAAGGGCTGTCTCCTTTCCTCTTGTTCCACTGAGTTAACTAAGTACAGACTACTTTTGCACTTTGAACTTAGTTTATGCTGGGGCAGGAAGTGCAGCCATTGTGCTTCTGGACCCTCCACACTCAGATAAGTGTGGGTGGGCAGCAGGAGAATGGCATGATTGCCAATCACTGATGAGGAGAATCTGTCAATGATTTGCAGGGCAATCACAGCACCTGAGGACCGGAGAAGGATGGGACCTGGATGACATCATGCAGAACTGTCATCTGGGTTCTGTCCTTCTCCCATTCCCAATGCAGGATAATGATGTCCTGCAGAAAGGGCCTTATGCTCAAACCACTACACCATGTTGGTTCTCAATGATTGTATACCCAATTGCTTTAAGAATGAAAACAAAGTAACAAATAATAATTTTCCCAGTATATCCCTACAAATGAGTACAAATTAGCTGCCACTAAATAAACAGCCACTTCCATCTTGATATGAGATAATATGGGTGGCACCAAGGAAATTTCTTTCTAGCAGCAACACAATAGTGAGACTATATAACATCAATACAATATGCCATTTAAGACAGGAGACTTGATTTAGAATTTCTGTGCTTTTTAGTGCATGAGTGAGTTTGTAAACAACTTCTATTCTTTTATTAAATTGAGGAGGGTTTTGTTGTTGTTCTTTTTGAATCCAGAATTTTTTTTATTTTCTATTTAGATAACTTCAATTATTCACATTAGTCTTTTGTTCTCATTATCTAGCAAGCCTGGTTTGACTACATCTTGTTATTTTTACATTAGCTCAAAGCTATTAAATTTAGACCACATATTCAGCATTTTCATCTCCCAAAGTTACAGAATAGTTTTAAAACAACACATAATAAGTGACCTATGCAGATGAAACTGACAGGGTTTCTCTCTTTTCTAGAGCAATCTATTATTGGACACAATTTTATAAACATGCTTTTATGAACAAAATGCTGACAAAAGTGCACAATAACTTACTGAACTGTTTTTACTTACATGATTCTTCTTTGGGCAACTGAAAATTTTATATGCATTAAAAAAAATACTTAGAAACAAATGGCTCTCAAATAGTTCCATTCCTCTACCACCACAATAAAAAAAGGACACATTTGATGGATTTTTTTTTATTTCTTTAATGTTTTATTTTATTATTTTTTGGCTTCAGAAGCCTAGGCCATTTCCGCACTAGACTGTAATAGTGCTATTATTCCACTTTCAACATCCTATGGAATCCTGGGGTTTGCAGTTACAGGAGGGGCTAGAGGCCAACCTCAGGATTCCATAGGTGTTGAAAGTGGAAAAATAGCACTATAATAGTCTAGTGCAGAAATGGCCCATGTTGCCATTTTCCCAGTACTTCTATAAATCTGTGATGTCCTTAAGTGTTTGACTTTTTTGAAGTAGCCAGTACTATTGAGACTCTCCAGTTTGAAAATAATTGGAGCCATGTTCCGCTTTCCCATGGGCCCTTTCCACATGGCATTTGCCATGCGAAAGAGCACCTGGAGCATCGCTTGATTGTGAGGAGCGATCTGCACGACACACTCACAATCGCGTGATGCTCCAGGGGCTGGCAGCTGCTGATCACCCACCTTTTCATTTTCAGCTGGAAGCTGAAAATGGTGCGTGATCGCGCATTGCTCCCAGGCCCTGTGCGCACTTACCTGGGTTGTGGAGCTTCCAGAGCCACACCAGTCGCACTTCCTGCCCCAGCACAGCCTGGGAAAGTTCCAGGCTGCACTGTGGAAGGGAGAGGCAGGGCTCTTGTGCAAGCAGGCAGCTCATGCAGAGCTGAAGCAGCAGGGATGGTGAGAGCCTCTCACCGGAAGCTGCTCACGCGATCCCCGCACCCCAGCGCTGGAAAAATGTAAGGTGCAGAAAGGGCTATGGTGACATCAAAAAGGCTATAATGATATCAACCAAACTGTTTGTTTCATGTCAGATTGAATTTAACTCCTCACTACTTTGGCCCTTTTCGCACCTTACCTCGTCGCGGCAGTGGGGAGCGGAGCTTGCGCGAGCAGCCACTCATGCAAGCTGCTCATGACAGCCCTTTTTGCCTCCCGCATCGCCTTCCTTGTAGCACGACCGTGGCACTTGCACCCCGCCCCTTCCTTCCGCAGTGCAGTATGGGAGCAGTAGGCTGCACGGGGGAAGGAAGCACGACTGCCCCTGCTCACCGAAGCACCACACACAGGTAAGTGCGCAAGGGCGCTGCGAGCATTGTGCGAGCGTGCAGTATTTTCGACTTAAAGCCGAAAATCAAAACATGTGCGCGCACCCTGCTTTAGCCTCCTGAGCGTCGCGCAAGTGGGAGTGCGTCATACAGAGCGACGCTCGCATTCACACGACGCTCAAGGGGTGCTCACGCAAAAAAAAAAAAGCATGCAAAAAGGGCCTGTGTTTGGCTTTAATTTGACATTACTTTTACATTTACATTACCTAATAAATGAACCATTTAACTACAAAAGACTAGTGTTGGAAAATTAAGGACAGTATTCAGGAATAGGTTAAGCTTGGACTAACCACTGAGCTGCTCAATGATTTTGCAGTGTTTGTGAACAACGACCACATCAACTCAGCCAGAGAAATATATAGAGCTTGGAAGTAAAGGCAGAGCTTGGAAGTAACAACTTTCAAATAATGCAGTTATCTCTTCCAAGTTGCCTCTTGGTAACAAGAGAGTAACAGTTACATTTCAAAGATAATGTAAGTACAGAGAATAAACTTTTTTTTATTGGTGCAATGAGCAATGTTTTAAAGGTTTTAAAGCTACTTTTAATGGGAAGGTTATTTTTTTAAAAGTTTTATGCCATTCTTTTATTAGTCCTGATATTTTTTTCAAAGGAAATAGCAAGTAAGAAGTAAGAAAAAAATAGCAGTGAGCAATGAACAAGTTACTTTCCCAGTTCTAATAAGTAACAAGAAATTAATTTTTTTCAAACAGCATGAGTAACAGGAATGAATTACTTTTTGAAAGTACCTTTCCAAGCCTACCACTCTCCTTTTGGTGGAACTAAAGTGTCCCTTTAGCTTTTGCAACCCACCAAAGGCAAGACACATGTGCTAGTATTAAATAAGGCCCCAAATTTACTCTTCATGGCAAGATCTATAGTGGGGCCTCCCACCCATGTAGTTTGAGCAGAGGATGGCTGACATCTTCTTTTAATGCCCTGAATAGCAAGCTATCATGCCCAAGTTACAGGTAATATGCCAACAGCATGATACTATCTGGTCATCCTTCTTTGCAGAGGCTCTTCCAGCTCACAATTCCTCCCCCAAAACTTTAAGTCTGAAGTGGGCAACTGCCCCCATCTTAGAAATGCCTTCTCGACTCCTGTTTTAAAGATATTCTCCCAGCCCTTGGAACAAATGAAATAATTACCTGTTTGCATAAATAATTAACCTCAATGTTACCCTGATTTCTGGGGTCCCTTGATGGACACTTCAATGTGCTCCACATGATGGGGAATGGAAACTAGCCAGAACCCAAGCAATAGCAATGTGAGAGGCAGGGTAACCTAGTGGGGTCTTTTTACCCAGTTTTTACGGCGTCAGGCCAAGCCAAATACCAAACGAAAATGTCTATTAAATGATTTTATTGAATGAAAGTCTCATGCGTCAAAGCAATCACTCACGCACTCACTCAAGACCTATTAAGAAGCAAAAGAGAGGAAACTGGGCAGGGGAATATTGAAGAGGTTGTAACTGGGGTAATACTGCACCTTTTCCTGAAGTCCTTGGTCTGGGAAAAACATTAGAGAAGTGGGGCTCAGCATGGAGAGGGCTGAGGGGATTACCCAATGGACGGAGCAACGGTCTGCTGGAATGACCTGGAGTGATCCAAGGAAACTCTCAAAAACTGGGACTATTTGTAGGGGGAAAAGTACTTGGAGGGCTAATCCTTTCCCAGGTAGATCAAAGGGTGTTGCAACAGAAAAGAAGCTCCACGATGACAACTCCTTTTGCATGATGAGATTACAAGATGTTGTCAAAGTCTTAGGATCTTCAGATGCATTGGGTTGTGGTGTGACTTCATGTAAATGGTCCTTGCCTGATAGGATTTTATTGCTATAGTTGCTCAACTTGGGCAAACACACTATTCCCCTCAAGTTGGCTTCTCAGGGGCTGAGGACCCTTTGTCTACTGCGGGTTTGCACAGCTTGAGGTCTCCTGGGGCTACGCGACAAAGGATTTTACTGGCCTGACCTGGTTTTTGATTGTTTGACCATTGCTGCCTACGTGCTCATCTGTGTGACCTCTCAGGCACATTGAATCATATTTTAATATCAAAACTGTAGACCCCAGGACAGGGTTTACTAGTAAGATAACATCAAGACACGGGTACCTGTTCATTAGAGAGGAAGTCTGTGTGTGTCTTTATGAGCATGTTTCTGTGTGTTTAACTGCCCTTTGCCTCACAGCATTCTGGATTTGCTCTCAGCTTAACGAAAGCAATCTACGAAGTATCTGCATCATACTGGCAAACTGAATATTGAACTAAGTGTTCTAGTACTGTACTTTCTTAAGCTCACTTCACTGCTTTCAGTAACCACACAGTTAACAACTTGTGTTTATAACAAATAAAAATGAACACCACATCTCTACACTGGAAGGGGGGGAGTTATGAATTAAAAATGTACCTTCCAGCACCAGTTTTAACTTTAATCAAGCTTTTGTTGTTCTATATGAATTCAAATTATCAAACAGGAAAGAGTACAATGTGAAACGGACAAAATAAAAGTTTCACTAGAGGGGCCCAATTCTTCAGTAAGTACAAATAATGCAATTATGTTGTTTCTATTTGAGGATAGCAGGGAAACCAACAGATCTCTTTGTTATAAGACACCCTGTATTTCGTTAAGCGGATTTGTCTTTCATGTGCTCATATTGCTTTAAATTGTCAACAAGGCTATGCCACAGTAGTATGAGTCATGGTCATTTTGGAAATGGACTTAGCAGTTATTATCTGGTAGCCTCATGGTCTAACTGCTACAGTCCTAGACAATACTGAAAAATATATCTTTTGTGGTTATGGAAAGACCTGTGGTTTTTCTCTCTTTTTAATACTTAAAATGTGTTTCACAAACATATATTGTGTCTGTATATGTCAAGGAGAGTTTATGTATATCATTTCATCTCATGAATGTTACCAGCTCCATTCAGAGTTTGGAAAGTTCCTTTAAAAGAATTAGTTCTTTCCCATAATTCATTATATTTTTAAAATAACTTTTTTGATTACTTATTAATTTTAGTCACTAAAAAAACCCCTAAGCTTTTTTAAGAGTATGATGTAAACTTGAAAGAAAATATCCTGTTGAAATGCCTCTGTAATGCCTCCAAATCCCCTTTAAAAATGACCTGCAAACTTTGCCTTTGTCATTGCATGGTTTTTGGGACCTGATCAGGAGAATGCTTTTGTTGAGCTGAAACTCAGTTTAGCAAGAATCCTTGCCCTTGCTCATCCTGACACGTCTAAGCCGTTTTACATTGAATTGGTCACATCTGAACATAGCATTGAGCGACTCAGTTGCATGCAGGCAAACACAGATTCATTGCATATGCCTCTCAAGACCTGAAGCCAGCTGAGCAAAGATAACAGCCCCTGCAAGAAGGTCTGCCTGGCCCTAGTGTGGAGCCTCACACACTGGGAATTAATTGTGGGAGGTGGGCGAGTCATTGTTCAAACTACACACACCCCTCTCAAGTACATTCTGTCAGGCAAGATCCAGAATGGACAAGTTTCCAATGCATGAATCACAAAGTGGACTCATGCCCTAATAAACTGTGGGGTTGATTACAAGAAGGAGCAGAATGAGGCTCTTGTCCCTTATGGCTTGATTGTCATGGGGCAGCAACATGAGTTTCCCTTTCCCGCAATCATCCATGTTCAGTGGCCAGCAGTGTGGGGAGAACCATTTGGGGAAGCACTGCTGCAGAGTTTCATCTGCTGGTTCTGTGATGGCTCATCCCTAAACATGGGAGGCTCACTCAGGACACGGTGTGGAGCCATCTGATGTCTACTTCACATTTCAGGGACCACACATCCTCACTCAAGTCAGGCAGCTGAGGTAGAAGACTTAGAGCAGTGGTTCTCAACCTTCCTAATGCTGCGACCCTTTAATACAGTTCCTCATGTTGTGGTGACCCCCAACCATAAAATTATTTATTTATTATTTATAATGCCTCCCCCCTGGCAAAGGCCACCTCGCTGGCCAGGAAAGGGGGGGCAGGGAGGGAAAGAGGAGCCGCGCGTCTCCCCCTGGAAAAAACTCTGAGAACCCCCTGGGCTCTGCTTCTGCTTCGCTCTCGTTTCTGCTGGGGTGGGCAGCGTGGGAAAAGTTTCCAGAGTGTCGACCCTGGCCGAGGGGGGGGAGGAATCCCAGTGCCTTTGTCTTTTGTGCCGGGCACAGCTCGCCCCCCGGAAAAGCTCCGCCTTGTGGCCCCCCAGCCCTTCTGCAGCGCACCCTCCGTGGCGAGTAGGGCAGTGGGCGTGGCGAGGAGGGGGCCTGCCCCTGTGCTGCCACCGCCCCCCCCAAGCTGGCCCATCAAACTGGAGGTTCTCCTGTTAGCGGAGAAAGGGAGCAATTTCAGTCCCTTCTAAACAGGGGGCAGGAGGACACGAGTGCGTGGCTCGCGCTTGCGCACCACCACCGAGGAGGGAATGGAGCCTAAGACCATCCGAAATACGTATTTTCCAATGCTCTTAGGCACGACCCACAGGTTGAAAACCACTGCCTTAGAGTCATCTGAGAGTTTCATAGAATCATAGAATAAGAGAGTTGGAAGAGACCACAGGGACCATCCAGTCTATCCCCCTGCTGTGCAGGAACCCACATCAAAGTACTCCCAACAGATGGCCATCCAGCCTCTGTTTAAAAACCTCCAACAGAAGGAGACTCCACCACACTCTGAGGCAGCACATTCCACTGTCGAACAGCTCTGACCATCAGGAAATTCTTCCTGAGGTTCAGGTGGGATCTCCTTTCCTACAGCTTAAATCCATTGCTCCTTGTCCTAGTTTCTGAAGCAGTGGAAAGCAAGCCTGTTCTCTCTTTGACATCCTTTCAAATATTTGAACATGGCTATCATGTCCCCTCTTAACCTCCTTTTCTGCAGACTAAGCATACCCAGCTCCCTAAGACACTCTTCATAGGGCATGGCTTCCAGACCCTCCACCATTTTGGTCACCCTCCTGTGGACACACTCCAGTTTGTCAATATCCTTCTTGAAATGAGGTGTCCAGAACTGGACACAATATTCCAGGTGAGGTCTGATCAAAGCAGAATAGAGTGGTACTATTACTTTCCTCAGTCTAGACACCATACTCCTATTGATGCAACCAAGAATTGCATTGGTTTTCTTGGCTGCCACATCACACTGCTGACTCATGTTCAGCTTGTAGTCTAATAAGACTCCTAGATCCCTTTCACACGTACTGTTGTCCAGCCAGGTGTCTCCCATCCTACATTTGTGAATTTCATTTTTTCTGCCTAGTTGTAGGACCTTACATTTCTATCTATTGAAATTCATTTTGTTAGCTTTGGCCCAGCTCTCCAGTCTGACAAGGTCATTTTGAATTTTGATCCTATCCTCTGGAATATTAGCAACTCCTCCCAATCTGGTGTCATCTGCAAATTTGATCAGCATGCTCTCTATTCCTTCATCCAAGTCATTGATAAAGTTGTTGAATAGCACTGGGCCCAGGACAGAACCCTGTGGCACCTCACTAGTCACTTCTCTCCAGGATGAAAAGCAGTCATTGGTGACCACCCTTTGGGTTCAGTCAGTCAACCAACTACATATCCACCTGACAGTAGCACTGTCTAGCCCACATTTTACTAGCTTCTTTGCAAGAATATTATGGAGAACTTTGTCAAAGGCCTTAGTGAAGTCAAGAAATGCTATATCCACAGCATTCCCTTCATCTATCAAGCTTGTAACTGTATCTTAAAAAGAGATAACATTAGATAAGATAAGATTAGTCTGGCATGACCTGTTTTTGAGAAACTCACATTGACTTTTAATAATCACAGCATTGCTTTCTATGTAATTACAAACTGTCTGCTTAACGATCTGCTCTAGAATCTTTCTGGGTATTGGTATCAGACTGACTGGGTGATAATTATTTGGGTCCTCTTTTTTCCCTTTTTGAACATGGGGACGACATTTTCCCTCATCCAGTTTGCTGGGACTTCTGCTGGTCTCCAAGAAAACTATGCCATGAACGGCCTGAGTTGAACTTTTCCCCTTGCTTCCACTGAGGAACCATTTTCCACTTGAGTTACCTCTATGAAGTGGTTGATATTGGTGTTTTTAAATTTGACAGCTGCAGTTGCTGGAGTGATATTGTTACCCTGTATGTTGGGGGGGTCCCGGGAGGGGCGCCCAAATAGCCAAATAAAAACACAAGATGAGGAAAATTAGACTCAAGCACTCTCTCAAGCTAATGAGAGGCAGGGTAACTTTAGCTGGGATCTTTAACCCTATGTCTGCAGCGTCAGGTCGGAGAGCGGTTAGATAAGTTCTAAAGCAACAGATAATATTTTTATTGGAAACAAACAACACAAAAGACACAACATACACTAACTAACTGAGAAATAGAAATGGAGAATTTCGGGGGAATGGGTAATACGACACCTTTTCTCGTAGTCCTGGAGAGAACGGGAGTTACAGGGAAGAAAGCTCAGCACGGTTTGCTGAGGGGAGCCCTCTGGACAAACCAACAGCAAGGCTGGATGAAACTCAGGAGCGATCCAAGCAGTCCAGACTCAGTTATTGGGAACTGAGGGGAAAGCGTCACTGGACAGAGCGGCAGCAAGGCTAGATGGAAGTCCAAGGCGATCCGAGGAAGGTTTGGAATTGGGGGGGTTTTATAGGGTAGATTTTACCTACAGGCCATGCCATGCTCGGTGAGAACAAAGGAAATTTGTAGCTGTACAAAGGTGCTGGAAAAGGTCAGGTTTTACATGATGAGCTTAACACTGGATGACAATAGTATGGCCAGTATGCAAATGGCCCAACATAAAGGAATGGTTTGGCCCTCGGCCGTGCGTCTTTGTGTAAAGTCGCGCTGAGCAAGGCTGGTTTGCAAGAAGGAGTGGTCCCTTAAGCATCGAAGAGGCATTAAGTTGCCTGCCTAAATGGGGTTTGGAATGTACAACCATTAACGGCCGCGCCTATTACGTGCTTGTCCAGTGGCCCTTGCAAACACGTGGAGTAGGGTGGCAGAGAAAGGTCAAATAGAGGCCAAATAAGTTTGATATCAAGAGATATCTAGTGCTCTCACCAGACATATCGTAACCGTGGTAACAATATCTGCATAATTGCTTTGTACTCTGGTATGCATGTGTTAGGAAGTTCTTATCTACCTATGTTTCCTTTTCCCTTTTGAACAAGAAACATTTTTCCACAGCTAGCCTAGCTAGGGTAGGCTAGCTGGATACAATGTTGTCATGCTATTCACTCAACCATGTAATGGGCTGATAAGGCTGACGGAAGTAACCCAATCCCTCATCCCTATATGTGTTTTTCCCAGGCCTACCCACGTTTCCTTATCTCCTGAAATCTGTCAAATTAAGGGTGCGTAGTACCTTCCTCAGAAAAATGAAACCTCGTGGTGCCTCCAAAAAGATTCCATTTTTTTGTGGGGGGACTGTTATAGTCCCACACACTCCCCAGATCTTATACAATATAATTGGCAAAATTGCACTAATATGGGAATCAGCTGCTATCCAACTAGCCTGCTATGATCGAGTAACCAGGCTGGTCAAGAGAGCAACATAGGGTCAGGCAAGTACACAGAGGATTAGGCCAATGACCCCCTCTTAAGTGCAGTGAGATCATAAGAAAGAAGTAATTGGAACGTTGGAAAACACAAAAAATTGCTGCTGGCTTTGACAGCAATAACTCACAAAGCAGGAAGACTCTCATCAAATCCATGATTGTCTCACGCACCTTGTTCCTATCATCTGTGTTTCTCTCATTATTCCCTGTTCTGTCCTCAACACAGAGCTGGCAGATAGTCATCAAAGCCTATGTCACCTACACACCAAAATCATCAACATATTTCCCCTCACACATTAAGACCATCATTTCTGGCCACCTTTGTCCACTCTGCAACCTCCGTTGTTTGTTTAGGCAAAGAGCCATTTACACCCCTTGCCCTCAGGACAGGATTTTAGGTAGAAGAATCCATGATTTTGGGCACCACAGCACAGAACTTCAGTTGCTTGAATCCACTCTGTCGCTCTGACTCTCAATTTGTACTGTCCTTGGGCACCAGCCTAAGCCATACTGCATTTCTTCTACTGCTCTCAAAAACAGTAAATATTGCCCATTTTACCCTGAAATCTCTGCTATCCACCTTTTCTCCCTGTCTCTTTGGTTAGCCTTGTGTGAGTGTGTGAGTGATTGTTGATCTTGAGTGCTTGTTTGACTTTTCCTCAAGAAAAAAAATTAGCTTATTTTTGCATCTCTTGAGGGTTTCTTCCCTCAGTTACTTTGTAAACATTGGTTAAAATATCTTGCTAGTCACCTCACATTTTGCAGCACTCTCAATTAGAACCAATTATTTCCCCATTTTTATATTGATTTTCGAGTACCACACGTGAAAGGACCTCATGTGTTGGGTAACACAGCTACTGGATTTGTCCTGAAGCTCATGATTCTTGACTTATCTCAAACTACTGGTGCCCATAGTACAATTGTGGGAATGGCACTGAAAGCCATTCACAATTCCTCAGCCATGCTGAATTAAGATAGAAATCCATAACTAAGGCCTTTTCTGCAGGACATCATCATCCTGCTTTGAGGACAGGAGAAAGACAGGTCCTGGACAACACTTATGCATGATGTCATCCATGTCTGATCATTTTCCCAGGCCTAGGCAGCACAACCAAGCTGCAAATCATTGATGGGTTTTGCCCATTAATGATTGGTGATTGCCAAGCCCTCCTGCTCCCCTCCTGCACTTACCTGAGCTGTGGAGGGTCAGGAAGCACAATGGCTGCAGCCTGGGACAGTGCTGTGCTGCGGAAGGTAGAGGCGTGGCTATAGTGCCTCCCCGTTTCGCACAGACAGCCGGTGCAGAAGTGAGCACTCCTGTTGCGCTCTCCTCCTGGGAGAGGCTCTATTGGGATCCTTGTGGGATGCCGCCAGGATCCAATAACGTGCAGAAAAGGCCTAAGGCTTTGATAAAGATATGTAAGTCAATATATATCAGTTTCTCTCTGAGGTTCTCACTTCCTGTCTGAGGTCTTCTCTTGCTAAAAGCAGTGCATTGGCAAACATTTCATTAATAGATTACTTCAGTGTTGAACAGTTGAGAAAATTTGCAAATCCAGGCAAACCCCAAGTAAATATGTTATTCTGCCCTCCATTGGTATTTCAGACTGATGAACCTTTGCTGAGGCAAGAGTTACAAGGAAAAAAAGGGAATTTTAAACTTTCTGAAATGAACTAAAATTTGCAATGGGCCGCATTTTCTCTATTACTGTCATGTACAGGCTAGCTTCTAGTTCCAGTAGTGGGGCTTATTGGTTTTTGAAAGTTTTATTCAGTAACTATGAGGTAACAGCAGCACATCCCAGCAATTACCAAGAGTAAAGAACTACAGTGGCCTCTCAAGTTGTGCAAGGGTTCAGGGCACAGAACCTTCACAAAAGGGGAGAACTGTAAATAACTCCCCCCATGCTGCCCCTTCGATTCCCTTGCATTTGCCCAGGCATGTGTGCCCTCCTCCACACACAGGCAAAAGGGAAGGGAACGGGAGGGGGAGCACCGCACACAGAGAAGGATAGCACAGGCATGCCTTCTTCCCTATTCTGTTGCCTTTTGCCTCAGCACACACTCTCTGTGCCCAGGCAAAAGGCAAAAGAATTGGGGGGAGAGAGATGCATGTGCCTCCCTCTCCCATTCCCTCGCCTTTTGCCTCTGTGTATTTTCTGCACCCAGGCTAAAAGAAAAAGGAATAGGGGGAAGGTGCACACACACTTTCTCCATGCATGGTGCTCCCCTTCCCATTCCCTTGCCGTTTGCCCCTGTGTGTGTTTTCTTTGCGTAGGTAAAAGGCTAGGGAATGGTGAGGCAAGGCATGTGTGCACCTTCCTTTTCTGTGTGCAGTGTTCCTTCCTCCCATTCCCTTGCCTTTTTCTCAAGCAGGTAGAAGGAAGGCACAGCGTGCCCAGGCAAAAGGCAAGGGAATAAGAGGAGGAGAATGGGGGAAGCATGCACATGTCTCATGAATAATCAGATTCATGAAGGTGAAACCCATGAATGTGGAGGGAGAATTGTACTGGGTTGACTGTGCCTTATAAGCTGCAACATTACAAATGTGCATGTCTGAGCATTCCATTTGACAGCTAATTAAAACAACTTTCACTTGCCAATGGCATGGCCTTACATCTGTGTTTCTTCTCTCTCATATCAAAGTTCACTGAAACAACTTTCTTTCATTACCAACACATTATTTTCTCATTTAATTCCATCATCCCATTCCAGCCTTTTGTTCAAAGCGCTGCACAGCAATACATGGCATTACATGTCATGTACAAGATCACACCTGCTCCAGAGAATGCACTCTGAACTTCACAGAAGTTTATTTAGTGGAAATTCATAGGTACCATCTGCACATTTCAGCAGAAGTTGCTAGAACTAACTTGAAAAGCACAATCACATTTTTTTACACTCAATCTTTTATATTTTACATGTGCTCCCATCACTTTAGGGACCAACCAATGAGTGACTCCCATCACAAATGGTGTCCAATGGATGCAGTGTCCCTGGAGAGATTTGCAATGACCTTGCTGTTGTGAGACATGATCAGTGTGGTGTTGTCTCCAGATGCCTTGATTTTCTATAACCACTCTTTGAGATTGGGGTGCATTAGGAGTTGGTGCAGAATGTTGAGCTTCAAGCCAAAGAACACTGGGGTGATTGATTGGTATCATGATGGGGACATGGCCATTTCTTGTTGGATCCAGATTGGCCTGAGTAATTAATGTCACAACCTCTGATGGCTGTGATGTTATAAAAATAGCAGTTTAAAGTGGGTACCATGAGTTGAATTAAGTATTAAGTAAGTACTTGCATATCATACTTCATACCAGAAGTATCTATACTATACTATCCCAGATACAGAATGGTTCACAATAGGAGATTAAAACAACATACAGTTACGTAACTAATATGCTGCAGGCAATCCATAATTAACACAAAAATCACTACAACTATTCAGAAAGTACATTGGATAACTTGGTCATGACATTTAAAATATAGCTTCTTCTTTTTTCATATCTCAGAAAAAAATATTTTAAAATGCCTGAAACAATAACACTGTCTTAACCTGGCCCCTAAAAGAAAACAAGAGACAAAATTCCTGATGGCAGGAATTCTTTTGCCACAGTTGATAAAACTACATGGACATGATAGATTGTCATTGAATCACAGATTTATATTCTGATTTATCCTTGCAGCATGTGAACCAAAGTCTAGGCAGTAAACATGACTTAGCTGGCTGTGTGTAATAACAATCCACCTCATATTCAATGAAGCAAATGAAATGCCCTAACTAAAATATTCACCATATAAAATATTCTAAAATATTTTAAAAGACTAAATATTCTAAAAACATATTCTAAAATTCTAAAATATTCTAAAAGACTAAAATATTCACCATATAAAAGGAATTCATGCAGTGAAGGGGACAGTGAGGTTGCACTGCTTGCCCATCCCTGCAGGTTTATGGTCTCCCTAGCCCAAGACTTTGATTTCCAGGTATGGAGCATGGACTTCATGTACAGAGTTGACTCTAGGTTCAGGAACTTTTTTTTGAAGTCATAAAAGGCTCAAAGTCTATGTCTATAAAACAGATCCACTATATCAAAGTCATTTTAACCCACAAAAACCAAAGTTGCAGCTGCTGCAGAAGCCAAGGCATAGAGAGGGCTAATAAGACATTGGAGCTCAGCTATCCATGGTCAATATGTCTTTGTTTTTATTATAATCTTTATTGCAAAATTATCAAGAAGTATAAAAAGGTATAAAAAACACATCAATATAGCGAACCAACAAAAGATATACACAAAAAAATAAAAGTGTATATAAACGGGGGAGGGGGGAGAGAAAATATACAAAGAAACAAATATCAGGGTCAATATGTCAATGTGTAGGTCCACCAAGCCAGATGCTCCCAACAGTAGATGCTCCCACGACCATGGCAGCATTGCTTCTTTCAGTGTGGATCCTTTTCGTACAACAAACATGGAAGGAAGACCCTGGTATCTCTTTCAGATAGTTTTTATGCAAATTAGAAACTGATTCTGTGGCCAGATCTTTATATTCATGTTTTAGATGTTAATTCAATTTACTTCTGTCATTTTTAGAGGCACTTTACTTTGGGCACTTCTAGTTATGAAAAAGCACCACTGGGCCTGAAGGAGGAGGAGGAGGAGAAGGAGAACCTGAGGATGAAAAATGTGGCAAAACTGTCCCCATAATCCCTAGAGAGTGCAAAAGAGCTTTCTAAGTGAAAATTGGGGGGCAGTGGGGGTGCCAGACACATAGCAATGGATGTTCTTGGAGAACTGTTTCAGTCTCTGGGCTTTTGGGGGTTGTTAGCCAAAATTGCACCCTACCCTCATTCTTCCTTGGGAAGAAATTAGCCTTTTAGTGTGAGATTTTTCTTTCACAACAAGCCAGGATTGTGACTCCAATTCACATTGAGGTCATGGTGTTGAGGACAAGGGATGTTTAAAAAATTAGAGGCAGTGAGCCTTATATGGATTCAGAACTGCAGTAAAAAGTGAAAGGTACACAATGGAAGTGCAGACTTCTAAGAGTGGCTTCCTGTGGGTGGCCAATGTGATCCCCAAGCCCCAGAAGTTGCCCACCCCTGTAAAATGAAACAGTACTACTGATCATAAATGGATGCTTTAAAGAGCTACGTTGCGGAGATACCAAAGCAAATTTCAACACCTGTGTGCTTAGCCTAATTCCAACTCGACTGAAGCCCAAGCATTTTTATTCATATGAGTGTATTAGACTTTCAGGCTACAGATATGCATTACAACCAAACACAACTATAAATTTCAGTAAGCATGATAATGACAGGGTATCAATGTGAAGTGACCGTGGCTGTAAGCACGTGCCATGGTTTTAAGAAAACAGAAGACACACAATTGGGGCTACTTTTAAGAAAAAAGAGGGACTGAAATGATGCTGCTCTTGCATTGACCTTATGTTTTGTTAGTGCCTGGGAAGATTTACTTCTTGTAAATAATTTTAGGTTCAAGTGATTACTGCAGGGTGATTACTGCAGAATCCAATTACTGCAGAATTTTGTTTGGTATAAAAACTAACTGCAGAGAAAAATGCCTTACCTTAGCAAGATTTTACAAGTTGTCAGCCAAAGCACATGGCAAAAGTGAATTCCACTGCTCAAAATCCCCTCAAGATGCCTGAGAACATAGAGCCTTTTAATGAATTTCAATATTTTTAATATTTAATGTTTTAACTTTATACATTGTTTTTAAATCTTGTATTTATACTTTTATTGATGCTTCTGTTTTGTTTTTAATTTGGTCTGTTTCAAATATCTTGCTAGACAACTTGAGTTCCATTCTTGGAAGAAAAGTGGGATATAAAAGAATACAATAAATGAATAAGAACTCAGTAATGCCAAGCAAAAATGATAGTCATCATTTTCAGTAAGCCGTGTCCTAGAAGCAGTATAAAACAACAGGATGTTTCCAGCAAAAGCATGTTGTGAAACTGAAATGCTAGATGTCTTCTCCTTAGCAAGAAAGTGCAACTATGAGAGCTCAGTCTTTTAGAAGTAAATCTTTGGCTTCTTCTAGAAATATTTTTAGAAAATCATTTTTTTCTTTCAGTGAACAATTTAGCACAGCACGTTTCATCACCTGCCTGATCCACTGCTTTTTATTTAACAAACAATGTATAAAATATGGTGTGTGTTTTTAATGGGGATTTTCCATAATGTTTAAGACACACAGTGGTTTTGCAAGCATTGCACTGAGATTGTTCTTAGCATACCTCAGATATTTTTGAAAGCATGGAAACATTTAGCAACTGTGGAATGAGGGAAAACAGCTCTGGTGAAATGTGTATCAAATGAAATATAGAAAAGCTAATAATCTTGCCATTTCCATGTTTAATCCTTGTCCACAATGAAATTGTAATATATATAATCTGAAGCTAAATTTTCAGTATGCATTTTTTTTTAGAAAATTGAAATTATATAGCATGTACTTATACACAGGCTGCAATCCTGTATGGCTTAGCACAGCATGATAGCATGTGGACCTATGCTAGACTGAGCCATGTATGACCTTCTACAGCCTCTAAAGCCCGCCCCAAGACATAAGCTGCTTTGTGGGGAGAGGCCAGGATCTCAGAAGCATCTGGCTACATCTCCATAGCCAGACATGAAATGAGTATATTACCCCAGTGGGTCTCAGTGCTGATGTGATCATTCTATGTCTGGCTATGGGGATGCACTTCTGCAGTTTTGCCTACACCCCATGAAGCAGGGAATGGCTCTGGGTGGGAGAGGTTCCAGTGATGGAGACTTGAGTCTACTGACGAGTTCAAATCGAACTTAAGTCGCTTCAGTGACTCAACTTGGACTCGACTTGGCAATAAACGATGCACTGATCGACTCGACTCATGACTTGTATATTTTTAGTGACTGACTTTCTTCCTTCGGTTCAGTAGTATAAACTCACTCATTCAGAAACCTTACAACTTTGAACAACATTTCCATCTCTTTTTGCCTACTGGTCATGTGATGATCTGTCTCAAGCCCAAAATGTGGGCACATCTCAGAGGGGAACAGCAAACAGGTTAAGCAATGGGCTTCAGGTGGGGTTGACATCTGCTCAGCAGCCTGTCCCCACTGCATATAGGAAGAACTTTCTAAAACTTTTCCTAAGAGCAGAAGGCAAGACAACTGCCCCCCAGAGCATAGGGCATATTTCTCAGAGGGGAACAGCAAATGTGTTAGGCAATGGACTTGAGGAGGAAGGATCATTCCTTCTAAAACTTTTGAAGCTTCAGTAATGGGGAGTAAGAAGGATTCTATTCCCCACTTCTGAAGCTGCAGATTCTTTTACATCCATTGGCACACAAGCCACCAGCTTCAGGAAGGGGGAGTAAGAAGGATCTTATTCCCCACATCCAAAGCTGCACACAGCAAAATCACAAATGTAGAGGGCTGACACTACTTAAATTGTTAAAACTGATTTTATTTGATTCTGTCCAGAAATTCTGGAATATAGGTTGGGATATAAAGTTAACTCCCAGACTTGAGACTTGATTTGAGATTTAAAGCTAGAGACCTGAAACTTGACTTGAGATTTGGAGTTAAAGAATTAAATACGTAGGCTGTTTGCTAAATGAGTGGGGCAGGGTTTTGGACAATGTAGGGGAAGGCAGGAAATGCCATTCCCTGCAGTGCCTAAAATACTACATAGGCATGTGTAAAGGAAAATAACACACCTGCATGTCCCTAAAAGGATGACAGCCATAACAATTTGCTCATCTGTTTACTTAAAATTCATAGATGTATCTATCTTGCTCTGATTTGACTAGACCTCATCTAAAATACTGTGTCTAGGTCTGGGCACCTCATTTCAAGAAGGATATTGACAAGCTGGATCCTGTCCAGAGGAGGGCAACCAAAATGGTGAAGGGTCTGGAATGCCCTATGAGGAGTGGCTTACGGAGCTGGGTAGGTTTAGTCTGCAGAAGAGAAGGCTAAGAGGGGACATGATAGCCATGTTTAAATATTTGAAAGGATGTCATATTCAAGAAAGAACTGGCTTGTTTTCCACTGCTCCAGAAGCTAGGACAAGGAGCAATGGATTCAAACCACAGAAAAAGAGATTCCACTTGAACCTCAAGAAGAACTTCCTGACAGTCAGAGTCATTAAACAGTGGAATATGCTGCCTTGGAGTGTGGTTCTTTCGGGGGGGTTTAAGTAGAGGTTGGATGGCCATCTGTTGGGAGAGCTCTGAAGTGTATTCCTGCATAGCAGGGGTTGGACTAGATGGCCCCTGTGGTCTCTTCCAACTCCATGATTCTATGATTTTATAAAACAACATTATGATATCTTTCAATAAACAGTCTTAATGCACCTTAAAAATAGTGTATTTTTTTTAAAGAAATATGCATGCAGTAGACTTGAGCATGTCCCCTTGTCCTTTCCACAACAGAATTTCCTGTTCTCCAACAATCAATATGCATTTGGGTTTTTAAAATCCTGACATAAGAAGATTCATAAACTATACTTTTAGAAGGTCTGTTGTATTAAAAGGAGCTTACGCATAAATATCAAATTGCTTTCTAAAAATGCTGCAATGGCATTTCCTTGTCTTCACTGTTTACTTTCTTTTAAGATAAGTTTGCTATCTGATATTCAATTTAGCCTTGCAAATTATCGGAGGCCTTCAAAGCTCTCTCCAATATCTTTTGGTCTCACTCAGGTTTGAATTTCCAATCCATTCTTAGCCTTCATTAAACCCCTTGAGCAACTGCAGGTGGGCTATTTTCCTCTTTATTTTGGAAATCCATACAAGTTTCTATTATCCCAGAATATTTTCTGTTAGATGCTGGTACAATCAGAACTTTTACACCCACTTCCCAGTGCAGTTTATTTTAATGCAAAAAAAAAAAAATATTGGAAGAAAAAAGAAGAAAATCTGGGACTTTTCAATCAATCTAGAAGCACCCAGTGGAGATTCTTTAGGGCCTTTTTCACACCTTACCTTGTCCTGGAGACATCTGCTGTGGATCCTGGTGTTAGCCCTGCTAGGAGGGCAGCACAACAGGAGTGCTCCCCTCCACACCAGCTGCCTCTGGGATCCAGGAAGCGTGATGGCCATGCTTCTTCTTGCCACAGTGCAGCCAAGTACTGTCCCAGGCTGCGCTGGGGCCAGAAGAGCAGCCATTGCACTTCCAGGGCCTCTTCAGGGAAGATAAGTGCCCATGCTTAGTGGGATGCCTGGGGATAGGAGAAGGACGAGACTGCAATGACATCATGCATAAGTGTTGTCGTGGTCCCATCCTTCTCCTGTCCCTATGGTGGGTTGGAAGGGTGGACCGGAAAGAGCCTAGGAGTGGCTACGCTGTTGCTTCTCCTACTGAACACAATGGAGAGACAAAACACTTCTCTCATCTCCCACAGCTCTATCTACACTAATGAAACAGACTATAGGATTCCAAATAAGTGTGTTTAATCTCAGCAGTCTAGCACCAGAGTATGAATCATTGACAGGGTGGCTCTAACTCAGATTATAGCAGTATTGAAAGAATTGAAAAAGAGATTTTACATGGGCAAACACAAACTCCCTTATAAGTATCTTTGTAAGGGGAGTCCAGAACAATTTTTAAGGTATGTGTGCAGGTGTCTGTGTGTGTCTCGAAGATGGCAGCCAGATCTTTATGAATCTTGCTGTTACAGAACAGCAGCAACACTGTAGTAAAAACAAAACAAACAAACAAACTCCACAGTATCAATGACAATCAATAATAGTAGTAGTACATCAAGGCCATTTCCGCACTACACTATTCTAGTGCTATTATTCCACTTCCAACATCCTGTGTAATTCTGGGGTTTGTAGTTTACTGAGGCCAAAGAGCTCTCTGGCTGAGAATTCTAAGTGCCCCTCCCTAAACTGCAAACCCCAGGATTCCATAGGATGTTGAAAATGGAATAATAGCACTATAACAGTGTAGTGAGGAAATGGCCCAACTGAAGCAATTGATAATGTGATTATCATAAAGACAATAAAATCATAATGAAATGCTATAAAATTGATTAAAATATAAAATTAAGATCTCAGTGTGAGAAATACATAAGATCATATTCCTGTCATAACCTGCCTTCCAGCAGACTACTTTAAGAGCAAAAACTGTAAGAAAAATTGTGTAGGATTTCAGACAAAATGCTTCCAAAAGAAAATGCAGAACATGTACATCTATCAAGTGTGAGCCAGAGTGAATCTCCAGATATGTCAAAGTTGTCTTGATATCAAACAGCAGCAGCAGCAACAACAACAACAACAACAACATTCTGGTTGTTAAAGTGAATCATTTATGACCATGAGAATAAAAAGGGATTCTGAAGAGCTCTGAAGGAATCTCTCCAAACTGGAGAAATGAACATTAAAATGGCAAACATTTTCAAGTCATCTCCTTGCTTCCTGTACCTGTTGGCCCTGAACTCTATATTGGAGGAAGGCCTGTGCCTTTCTTCTGGTCTCACCTGGGTGAGCAACTTTGGTAAGTATCTGAGTATCGAAAACAGAAATAATTGTTACATTTCTAGTCTTCCTGATACCTTTCTGATACCTATCAAGCATCATTTGTTCTGTTCATAACAAAATATGCAGAAAATTTTCTTAGTGAGAATCTTAAAACCAGATCCTACAGTGCAAGAGATTCCACACACCTCCTCTCAGACAACTAAGATACATGCTGGCAAATATCTCTCCTGCCTGAGGCAACGTCTAAGATGCTTCAGCATATTTTGGAGGTTAACCTAGTGTCCATTCCTCACAGTGGTGCTCAATGACAAGATGATGTTACATTGTCTAGAAAGTGGCAGAGATCCTCTCATGCAAATAACACTTAGAATTGCATATCCATGGCAGACAAAACTCTACTATATGTTACAAAGTTTTGTTTTGTAGTCCTTTTGCAAGTTTGTGCTTTTCTAGTCTATGAGGTCACAAATGTGTAGCAGACTGGTCAGTGTCCCATCCCAACCTGTGGGTTTGAATTTCCATCTTTTTAACCACTGAGAGCTATTGATATAAGTTCACCTCACTCTCATCGCTGCTCAAACCACAAGCTGTCCCAGGATTCTCACACTAGTTTCAGAGAAACCTATCTATACAGATTATTGCTGTGGTGCAACTTAGGCCCTTTCCGCTCCACCCCCCCAACCTACCTTAGGGACAGGAAAAGGATGGGACCGTGACAACACTTATGCATGACATTGTCATGGTCCTGACCTTCTCCCATCCCCAGGCAGCGCAATCGTGTCACAAATCATTGATGGTTTTCCCCGTCAATGACCAGCAATCATGCCACCATCCTGCTGCAGGCCCACACTTACCTTAGCTGCAGAGACTGTGGAAGCACAATGGCTGTGTTTCTTGCCCCAGTGCAGCCTAGGACAGTACCCTGTTGCACTGCAGCAGGAAATGGCGAGGCCATTGTGTTTTCCTCTGCAGTGAGCAAGCTGGTGTGGAGGGAGTGTTGGCGTCCATGCTCCCATCCTGGCAAAGCCACTACTGGGATGACACTGGGACAACCCCAGACCCAGGTAAGCTGCAGAAAAGGCCTTAATGTTTCAGCTCATTATTACTATAGGGCAAGACTGTGAAGCATCCTCAGCTGCCAGGGTATTAGAGTTATAATTAATTATGAATTGTCCATTCTGGATCAGTTCACTGTTTGTTTTGTTTTGTAATAAATTATTACACAAAAATGCTAGAAATATTAATAAAAAAGAGTTGAAGACTTCTAAAACAGCACAATCATACATGAAAATATTCCTCCCATTAAATTGGCCTTCTTACTTGGTGTAAGGTGGCATAAAACACATGGTGTAAGACACATAATGATTGTCAGATTTTGAGACTGAAATGAAGAAACCACCTAGAGAGCAGAGGGAGGCTGCTTTTTCACATGTAACTTGTTTAATAAAAATAAAAACCCTCCTACCTTTCTGACTCAGGCTATAATCCTTTCCCACTACCATGCTTTGTCATATTCAGTTTGATGAAGTAAGAGGAAATTGTTCACATTTATCATGTCTAGGGTCTCAGGATTGATTATGACTCACTGCTTTTATCTTCCAAACAGTCACTAAATCTAATTGCCTTGTTGTAACGGATTAACCTTTGCAGTTCTCAGTAGCATTTATATTATGTTCAAAGAAAGCAGTAGAGACTTGGAGGACTTTGCAGCAGTGTCTTTTTATGGGATATGATTGCTCTCATGATAAAATACATTCCACTACAGAAAGCCAGTGTATGACTTAAGCAGGTCTGAAGTCCTGCTTGAGGCCTGTGCTCTATAGGCCCTGTGGCAGTTCTCTGCTCAGTGATCATGTATTTGTCTTAAGTTTCCAGTTTTGACTGCCTATACTCCCTGGTGATCTTTGTGCAATGTTTGGCATTGGGGAATATCGCAACAATTCAATGAGCTTCCAGGAATCAGGCATATTTCTGATATTTTCCTGTGTCTTGAGAAAACAGCTTCCAACAGTTATATTCAGAGTAACCTACAGAAGATAGAGGAGGGTGTATACATAAGTGTGTATGCTTTTAGTAACACAAATACATTCAACAATCCACAAAGATTTCTAGTTTGTTATTTTATACTTTATGGACACACTCTTTAAATTTCCAGGTCTTAAGTTGCAGACTATAATCCAAATCAGAACTCAGCCTGTATAATTCCCCTCTCTGATGCTGAAACCAGCTGCTTCATCATCTGAATTACTTCCCTTCTTTTCCCTGGCAATAAGCAGCACCAGTAGTGCCCCTCCAGAGTTTGAAGGGGGAGGTCACAGTTACATTCCACTTGCTTGATGCAGCCTGACTCAGCCTATGTCTCTAGCTTTATTCTTCTTGGCCAAGCTCGGTTTGCAAGATCTTTTGCAAATTGATTGGTCTTTTGCAAATTGATTGCAAATTTTAGTCTGAGGCCATTTCTGCACTAGACTGTTATAGCACTATTATTCCACTTGCAACATCCTATGGAAGCCTGGGGTTTGCAGTTTCGGAAGGGACCGGCCGGCCTCTCCCTAAACTGCAAGCCCCAAGATTCCATAGGATGTTGCAAGTGGAATAACAGCACTATAGTGGAGAAATGTCTTGAGAGTTTCTTTGAGATATGCTGAAGCCCAGTCACACAATGTGGATTATCTTCAAGAATTCTACTGTTCTGAAGTGCTGTGAACAGCTCTTGCACTGAGAGACAGGAACAACTTGAAGTTTGTGTCTATGTGCAAGAATACAAGGGGGAAGAAACCTACATTTATTCTGGTTTCTTTTAATGTACTTGATTAGTCAGTGAGTTCTTAATCCCTTGTATATTCTTCCCACCTAAAATTTATTTTTGGTATTAGCTGTTGTACTACTTGAGACAAGTGAAAGCACTCCATCTACCAGCCTTGAGACCTGTTGAAACATCACAGATTTCTTCTATGGGAGAAGCAATATGTGAGGCCAATAGAAAAGTGACAAAGTTGTTGGCTTCATTTTGCACGCTTGGAGATTTAAAGAAACCGATTCCAAGTGCATATTCATTTATTGTAAGGGAAATTAAGAGTTACTCTCTGTATGGTTTGGATTTTTTTTTTAACTATAACACTACAGAACTGGTACACAAGACTGAGATGGACTTTCAGTACTTGATTTGACTCTAAATAACAACAATGAATTATCAGACATTGATTGAAGATATCTTGACACTCCCCCTCAGGGATGATGGCCCTGTAGACTGAAGCAGAATTGACAAAATTCATGCCATTTTGAAAATCATAACAAAATTGGATGATGCAAACAGTCAGTGAATGCTACAGCAATGATACAAAAGGAGTGGTAGATGGAGTTGATAATATTTTCAGCAACGCACAGACATAAATCCTATTGTTACAGTAGAACCAAATACAGTAGAGCCATTGAACCAATTGGATTAACCTACCTATGTGTTAAGTTTTGATTAAAAAGTTGATTAAATGTGTCTGCTCTTAGTGGGGCTAACCAGCAGGATTTGAGCCATGTACATTCGTGGATGGTGCATAACTATTTTTCAGTGTACCATTTTATTCACTGGAGTTACAGAAACAAGTATGATACATTTTCCATTGCACAATAGGACAATAAGCAGACATATTAACAGCAGGAGAGTCGGGTAGCTATCATGTAACTACATGAATGCAGATTTATACTTTGTAGATTTTGTAATGGATTTTAACATCTCATAATTTTTGTCAGTTCTGGTTTTGGTGTTATCACAACTCAGGACCAGTGCCAATATATACATAGTCTCTATGAATCTGTCTTCTTCTGTGATGCAAGGCATGGCCATACAAAATACCACATGGTGCTGGGCAGATCAAGAAGGAACATCTTATGTCATAGTTCCCCATCACTTCAATATCCACTTACCTGACTTCTAACTCTGTTCCACTGTTATCACATTTAAGTACCTCCTTGAGATACTTCCTATATTTTCTTCCTATATTTTCAAAATTGCTTTCATTCCCTCTCTCTTTTCCTTTTTATTTTTAATGTTAGATAGTGACTTTGTAGGCAGAGCCTTTTAAACTTCTGTACTTGCTTTGTGGTTTTAGGTACAATTACAACAGTAACAACAACAATAATTATGCATACATTCATGAGCAACCATTGCTCATGTCAGATTGCAAAATACTGGAAAAACTTTTGCTATGTTCATTTTTGTCCAAGAGGGGGAAATGAGGTATTAGGAAAGAAGGATTGGTCATTGATATATATAGTCTGGAATTGCTAAAGAGTAACTTTTGGCAGACTACCCTATGTCCAAATGAGTTAATGCAGTTTGTGGAGTTACTTAGCTACCAAGGGGAAAACCACTACAAAAATGTTCCAGTTTTTTTAAAACTGATGACTCCAGGACTCAGAATGGAAAAAGAGAAGTAATACCTGTCAGACTGATACAGTTTTACAAGTTTGTTTCTAAGAAGCTGAAGCTGAAATTACTGTTAATGACCTTTTTTGTCTTCTATTACATTACAATGAGAAAAGCAACAGTTTTTAAAACAGGTGTGAGAAGATGCTGAATCAGTGGTGTACCTAACATACTTGATGCCTGCAGTAAATGGGCCATTTCCACACTAAGCTGTTATATAGTTGTTATTCCACTTTCAACCTCCTGTGGAATTCTGGGGTTTGGAGTTTTCTGAGGCCAAAGAGCTCCTTGGCTGAGAATTCCCTCAACTGCAAACCTCAGGATCCCATAGGATGTTGAAAGTTGAATAATAGCACTGTAACAGTCTAGTGCAGAAACGGCCATGGTTTTTTAAACATCACCACCTCTATCCAACAAAATTATTTTCAATAATAACAATGAATACAAAATAATCTTTAAACATGGACAAAAACTATATTTCATCACACAGAATGATAGTACTGAAATAATTCAAGTCGCACCCTCCTTGCTCTCCTTCTCTAAGAAAGTTAAGACATTGGCAATTTCTGCACTACAATGTTATAATGCTGTTACTTCCACTTTCAAAATCCTGTGGAATTTTGGGGTTTGTAGTTACTGAGGCCAAAGAGCTCTCTGGCTGAGAATTCCAAATGCCCCGCCTTAAACTGCAAACTCCAGGATTCCACAGGATGTTGGCAATGGAATAACAACACTATAACAGTGTAGGGCAGAAATGGCCATTTTTATGCTGTTAGGCTTTTAGAAGCTGAATGGGCTGAGTTTTTAATGATGCGTGGTACTGTTTTATGGTTTGTATAGCTTTTCAATGAATTTTAATGTTTTTAATTTTCATTGTGTTGATTTATGACATTTTAAATTGCTTTTAAAATAATTTTTATATTTATTTATATAGTTTTTTTTATAGATTTTAATCTGTACTGTTTTTAAATATGTTGCTAGCAGTCTTGGGTCCCAGTACTAGGAGAAAGACAGGATACTAGTAGTAGTAATTTCATGTGCCAGACCTTGCTGTTCTGAAAACACCATACTTTCACTTTGCAGCTAATCTTTGCATAGGAGTGCAAGGACTAATTGAGTCAGGCAGGAAAGAAGCTAAATATGCACACACACACACAGAAGCAAATAAAATCCTGCTAGCCCCCAAATTCACATCCTGAACCCTCTTCCTTCCTCCTCCATCACCATAGTTTACATGCCCTTAATAAAAGGTAACAACACAAACCCATACTTCCTATTATGTAACAGCAACAGCAGTGCCCCTCACTCCCAAGTGAGTGAGTGCTCCCAGAAGGCCTCATTCCTTTTTGCCTTGCTTGAGAGCATGACATGCCCTGGATAACTTGCACTCCATAAACTTGACTCAGAGTTATTCAGCAGTGTCTATTTGTAGTGAAGCAAGCAACATAGCATATTAAGTCAGAAGTTGCTGAGACTGCAGTGCACATGGTGTTTACAGATTTTATACCTTTCAGCTACAAATTTAGGTGCACAGTGCTATGATTGGAGAGGATCATAAATCCAACATTATCCTATCATTCTAGATGTTTCCCAAACTTACAGTTGTTTACTTTTCTTTCATCCTTGAGTCTGGAACATGTTTCCTGCCCCCTTATCTCTGAACATTTTCAGTTCTTACACAACACTTTTTGGTACTTTCATTTTTCCCCTGTGACCTTTTCCCTGTCTACCAGACACATTGAAATGGTGGGCAATAAAGCAACGAACCATTTGATTCATTGGAATAAACAGACAGGCTTCAAACAGATACATAGGCCCTTTCCGCACTGAGGCTTCTAGCGCAAGTGGGGGAGGCCGGCAAGCGCAAGAAGGCTCGTCCGGGAGGCTGCCGCTTCCCCCTCCTTCCTTCCGCAGGCGAAAGAACCAGCGGGGAAGTGGCACCGAAGGAGGCTTGCCGTGCAAGCCGCCCTCCCCCGTGCGAAGTGGGAGACCTTGCGCCGGATTCCTTCCCCCGCGCGCGCCGGATTCCTCCCCCCTGCGTGCGCCGGATTCCTCCCTCCGCGCGCGCCAGATTCCTCCCCCCCACACGCACCGGATTCCTCCGTCCCGCGTGCGCCGGATTCCTCCCTCCCGCGTGCGCGAAGTGGGCGGCATCGTGTCCCCCCCGCGCGCGCGCGAAGCGGGCGTCGCGTCCGTCGCGCTACCTCCCCACCCCGCTCCTTCCTTCCGCAGGGGCGGAGGGAAGGAAGCGCGACCCGGCTGGCTCCCGGAGGCTCCGCACGAAAGGTAAGTGTGGGTGGGTGCCGGGAGCGTTGCGCGAGCGCGGGGTGATTTTCGCTTGGATGCGAAAATCAAAAAACCCGCGCTCACGCCGCTTCAGCCCCGTGAGCCGGGCGGAAGTGGGAGTGCGTCGTGCGGAGCGACGCTCCCACTCCCGCGAGGCTCACGGGGCTGTCGCGCGAGCAAAGGCCCATGCGAAAAGGGCCATAGTTGCAATTGACATTCGATACTATGCAGCGCTCAGCTAACTCTAGCAGTGACTAAGCTGGCTACCCTATATATTCTAATACACATCCAGCAGGACCTTATAACAGGAGCCACATGTCTTGATGGGGCAAGAGTGCCTAGTATGACTTCTCTCCCAAGCAAAGGTCCTCTCCATCTCAATCTCTCAGAAGGAAGAGGAGAAACAGCTGGTGGAGTGGAGTGCATATGTGAATAGATGGAGGGGGGGCTGTTTCCCATTTTGGGCAACAGTAGAAATTAGAATGCAGAGTAGTAGAAACAGGAAGGAATGCAGTTCCAAATGCTGAAGGACAGTTACCATTATACCCATTGCTTCATTTCAATTCCATCCTTTCTCCCTTTCCCCAGTGTCCCCATGGCCTTAGTTGGCATCTTATTTAAAATTCCTACATAAATAAGCAAGGAACGGAGAAGGTATAGTGGAAGAGAAGGAGGGTAAATTTGTTGCTGGCACTGCATGGATTCAGATTAAATTAGGAAGGGGGACCGTGGGCTTTAAATAAACTTTAAAAGTTAAGATCTGGGCAGGATTTCCCCCCTCCCTCACATTGTGCTAGGGCATGATATTGCTCTGCATGTTCTTGGAGACGATGCATCCCCGCAAATTCTGCATCTGGGGAGGACCACACCCATCATACCCCCAATAGTATGCCACTGTGCCAGATCTGTTGGTGAATCTACTGTTGACATTAGATACTTGGAGATGAGTGAGTATGATTTGTTCACCATTGGCTAATATTACTGATAATGTTAATAGAATTATACAGCAGTGATATTTGACATTGTATTGCTAAGATTAAATAATAAGAATAAGAATATATATTGGTGTTACCCTGATTTCTGGGATCCCGTGAGGGACACCTCAATGTGCTCCAAATACTGGGGAATGGGAATTAGCAACAGCACAAGCTATAGCAATGCAAGAGGCAGGGCAACCTAGCAAGATTTTGGACCCAATGTTTACGGGGTCAGGCCAAGTCAATAATCAAGCAGAAGTAAATAATAATTGTTTTCTTTATTTTGAAACACAGTCAATATGTATGTATGCAATCATTCACACAGACCTAGTGAAAGAAAGGTAGGAGTTTGATAGGAGATTTTAAGAGCGATTTTTCAGGGGAAATACTACACCTGATCCTGTAGCCCGGGTAGTCTGAAGAAAAGTCAGTAGGAGTGGAGATTCTCAGCACATGGAAGCTGTGGGGAAGGCTCAGTGAACAGAGTGGCAGCAAGGCGGAATGGAAGCCAGGAGCGATCCGAAGAAGCACTCAAAATCAGGGGGTCTTATTGGGGAAAATGTGCCTGTAGGCTAGTCCGTTCCCGGGAAAACAATGGGTTTGGGGCTGGAGACAAAGCCCCCGAAAGGTCAGTATTTAGCATGATTGAATTATGACAGAGTTGTCAATAGCGCAGACAGTATGCAAACAAGGAGTGCTTGACAGTTGGCTATTCGGCTCGTTAAGCTGCCTGCTTGGGGCAAGGAGTCTTTTGTACGCTGCATGCATGCATAATGTGGTTTTAAAGTGTACTTGCCTGGAGGTCTCCTGAAGCGGCATTCCAGCAATTACTGGCCTGCCTAGATTCTATCTGGTATTGTTCAGCTATTTTCGGACGTGTCCATGTGCATGCTTGTCCGGGGGCCTCACAAGCACGTGGAGAGGAACGGTTTAGGATGGCCAATTTCTTGATATCAAATGATATCTAATAGACCACAGGCCTGGACTAGAAACTACAGTAACATTGGCATGTAATATAAAACAAATTTAAGATAGTTAACTTAAAGCTAACCAAAGCAATCCTTGTTATATCTTGTACCATGCTGGCTGGAAGAAATCTCAGTCTGGTATTTAATGAATATTTTTCTATAACTCACCTAGGCCATTGCTATCCTGTTTACTGGGGGTCCCGGGAGGGACACCTAAATAACCAAACAACAACACGATTTGGGGGAAATTAGCTTAGAGCACTGGTTGGCAAAATGAGAGGCAGGGTAACGCAGCAGGATCTTGTAACCCAATGTTTATGGGGTCAGGCCCAGTCAAGAAGCAAACCGTGTTGAAAATAAATGAATGATCTTTATTAAATACAGGCACATGATGTAAGCAACACACGCACACAGATAACTAAAAGGAAATAAAGGGTTGAATTGGATAGCGGGATTTTTGAGAGGGATAGTTGATTCAGGTGATATGGAACCTGTTCACGGAATCTGGAAAGCAGATAGAGAGCGAAGCTGGGGTGCGATGTAGCTCAGCACGTGGGGCTGAGGGGAAGCTCACCGGGCAAAGCGGCAGCAAGGCTGGATGGAACTCAGGAGAGATCCGAGGATGGTCTCGGAATCAGGGCTTTTTATAGAGGGAAATGTGACTGCAGGCTATGCCATACTTGGGGAAAACAATGCATTTTAGGAGTGGGACAAAGCTTTGGAAAGGTCAGAATTTAGCATGATTGAGTTAAGTCCAAATTGACAAAGAGTTAGCCAGTACGCAAATGCAGAGTGCTTGGCAGTTGAGTATTCAGCTTGCCAGGTTGCCTGCTCGGGGCAGGGAGTCCTTTGTAAACAGCGTGCATACATAATGAAGGTGTTTTCAGGGAGGTCTCCTAAAGCAAGGGTCTGGCTTTTTCTGGCCTGCCTGGGTGGAGAATGGAATGTTCAGCAATTAGTGGCCGAGCCTAGTTCTGTGCTTGTCCAGGGGCCTCACAAACACATGGAGAGGGGTGGTAGAAGAGACCCAAATTATGATATCAAAATGATATCTATATGCTATTTCCAAGGAGGTATAACCTGCAGTAACACCATTTCCACACTACACTGTTATAGTGCTATTCTTACACTTTCAACATCATGTGGAATTCTTTAGTTTAGTGAGGCCACAGAGCTTTCTGGCTGAGAATTATAAATGCCCCTCCCTAAACTGCAAGTCCCAGGTTTCCATAGGATGTTGAAAGTGGAATAGCAGCACTATAACAGTGTAGTGCAGAAATGGCCCATGTTACAATTGCAAATCGAGAACCAGAAAGTTGAACCTTTATACAAGTCAGCCACACTACAGTACTACACCAAAAGCAGCATAATGATGGCAATTGGTGTGAGAAGAATACCCTTCTTGCTCTCAGAGCCATTCTGCCAGCTATTGATGTGGGCAACAGAGAGGCAAGGGTCCCACAGAAAGACTTTGAAGCTTGGCAGCTTTGTAAGTCAATGGGAGATCAGGGACAAGATAGAGTATGTTTGCTGGTACCAGGTACTTATCTGGATTTGAGGCTG
Source organism: Ctenosaura bakeri (assembly GCA_948474755.1). Classification (NCBI taxonomy): domain Eukaryota; kingdom Metazoa; phylum Chordata; class Lepidosauria; order Squamata; family Iguanidae; genus Ctenosaura; species Ctenosaura bakeri. Next base: position 33,322 of record CAOLHI010004961.1, on the reverse strand, counting down.
AAAGACCAAGGGAAAGTGTGGGTACAGGGAGGGGGAGTTGTAAGCAAACACAAATTGTGGCACTGCACACCATCACACCTGATCTTGGGGCATATCTATTAGGTATCAACCTGAGCTTTCAATTTCTTCTCTTGTGGAGTCTGAGTTAAAGAATTAGACATTCTTCAAAAATCTTACAATAATATACTCTGCTCTAATGATTTTGGAGGATAGCAGAAATTTTTAAATTAACCTAATATATCTGTTAGAAAGAGAATCAGTACTACACAGCATGTTTTAGGGTTCTTTGGACTCCCTTTACCAGATTTAATAAAGGAAAAACATTAGATGTTGATAGAATTGGGAGTTTTTCAGTTAATTAGACTGAATGAATTGACTTATACAGGTGATTTATTTTCATGAACACTATGGCCATTTCCTCCCTCCACTGTTGTAGTGCTATTATTCTACTTTCAACATCCTGTGGAATTCTGGGGTTTGTAGTTTTTTGAGGCCAAAGAGCTCTCTGGCTGAGAATTCTAAAGGCCCCTCCCTAAACTGCAAACCCCAGCAAGTGTAACAGCCTCACTCTTGTACCTGTGGGTCCCTATCCCCTGACATTATGTGCACCTGCATTATGGGAACAGCATATTTCCTCAAGTAAACCCATATTTCTCTCCACAACAGGATTCCTTCAGATATATGCGCCTTGGCATTTTGGCACGTAGATTAAATTTATCTTCAAGCAATTAGACACAAAACAAGGCACGTTAAATTCCAGGTGTGCATGACAAACATGTCTTTATCTGGAGAAACACCTCCATAACAAATATCAATATATGAAAAAATCCTAGAAAATGATGTTCTGTTAAAACAGTTCAAATCCTTGGCTGATATAAATTGAGAAAGCCAAACTCGTAAAGCCAGGAAACCTAAGCTAATTTGTTACTACCAAAATTTCATTTGGAGGAAGATAGTAGAATTAGTAAATGGGAAAATAGGAGAAACACATTTTATTGCTACTATCTAATTTTTCATGTTAGCATGAAAATATTTAAAGGTTAAATCTGGAGATGGGAATTGGGAATATCAGGCTTAATTATATAAAAAAATTATCCATAGTAGCTTTCTAACGCGCGTGCCATTCTTAGGCAAAGGGATCTTTATTGGCTATGGGGGAGTGGTCATTAAGTTCACTTCATTTTAAAGAACATTTCTCAATAGTCTGCAATGTTGGAGTTTTCTAAGAAATTGAAGTAATTATAGATGCTTCATGAATTTATGGTTCAGCAAATATGTCTCTATGCAGCTTTTTTACCTTTGTAAAACACACATGCTCCTCATCTATCCATTCAATTTTCCCCTCCCTGCAGCTGACTTTTCTCTTCAGTCATGCCTCTGTGGTCACAGCCTTTTTGAAAAAAAGGTTTCATTGGAAGGAAAGGAAAGAAGCGCGAGAGACATTCGTCTTCCTTCTGCAGTACAGCCAGACATTTTCCTAGACCATGCTGGAGCAAGAAGTGCCTCCATTGTGCTTCGAGTGCTTCCGCAGGCCAGGTAAGTGCAGGATGGTTGCACAACCATGGGTCATTGATGAGGAAGACCCGTCAATGATTTAATCCATGAGTACAACACCTGGTGACGGGAGAAGGATGGGACTATGATGATGTCATACAGAAGCATCATTGTGGTCCTGCTCCTCTTCTGTCCCCATGGCAGGATGGGAAGCTCCTGGGGAAAGGGCCTAAAACAGAGATGTTTTCCCAAATGCTTTCATCATTTTTTAAAAAATTATATTTTTATTAAGATAAGCAGAAACAAGACCAAAAGTGCCAGCCTGAAGAGGATATCCGGGTGAGCCTTAAAGAATCTGCACATCATGAAACTCCTGCCAAAATCTCAGTGGAGACGAGTTCTGGTGGTTGGAGACTCCTTGCTGAGAGGAACAGCAACAACATCTGCAAACCAGACAGGATGAATTGTGAGGTGTGCTGTCTCCCTGGGGCCAAAATGCATGATGTAACCAAGAGGCTGACAAGACTGGTCAAGCTCACTGACTGTTGCCCATTATTTTTGGTTCATGTGGGAACCAATGACACCGTAAGGTGCAGCTTTCAGGATATCACAAAGGATTATGAGGTTATGGGTAGGAAGCTGAAGGATCTTGGTGTACAGGTTGTGATTTCATCTCTACTCCTTGTTGAAGGACATGGCCCACAAAGGGAGAGACGAGTAGTGTTATTGAACAACTGGTTCCACAGATGATGCCACTGAGAACGATTTAGCTTCTTGGACCACAGTCTGCATTTACTTCTGGCAGAGGATGGGGTGCACTTCACAGCTAGTGGCAGAATGTTTTTGCTAAGAATCTCACAAATCTCATCAGGAGGGCTTTAAACTGAGTTCTAGGGTTGAAGGGGAGGAGGAGAAAGTAGTATTCAGGGCAGGAGTTCAGCAAGTGCTGGGGAGAACAACCCAAATGTTATAGAAAGAGCAGGCCAAGTAGCACTAGAGACCAACTCTAGTAAAGGGCTTGTGGGAAGGGCACATGGTCTTAAATGTCTCTACACCAATGCACAGAACATGGAAAAAAAGCAAGATGAACTGGAACTCTTAATGCAACAGAATAAATATGATATAATTGGTATTATTGAAACCTGGTGGGATGAGTCTCATGATTGAAATATAGTAATTGGGGAGTATCACCTATTTCAGAGAAATGAAATGAAATGAAATGAAATGAAATATGCCCACCATGCCAGAGAGGGCAAATATGCAAAGAGGTCAAACAACTGAATACAGATCAAGACCAGAAAAATCCCCAGTCACGTAGCCCAAGGAGACCTCAGGCTGTGCAAATCCACATAAACAAAAGGTCCTCAGCCAAGAGTAGCCAACTTGAGGGGATTATCAGGTTTTTCCCAGGTTGAGCAACCTTGACTTTGGAAAATCCTACAAGGCAAGGTCTATCTACATAAACTTACACTGCAACCCTTTGCAACTGCAACCCTGAATACTCACAACCCAGCATAAACCAATCATGCAAATGACTAGCCATTGTTCATCCTGGGAGAGGGCCTGCCCTCGAGATACATTCTGCCCTATAAGTAGTCCTACTTTTTGAAGATCTCTTTGGAGAACTCCCTGCCATGCTAGCAGAATAGCACTCTGTTAGTTGAGTGATCCCCTCAGCTGTTTCTTTGCTGAGCTCTGTTCTTCTCCCCACTTCCTGGACCGAAGACTTTAGGATAGGTGCAGTATCACTGCTTCTACATTCCCTTTGCTATATCCCCTATCCATTTTTCACCTTTTTTCCTTCTCAGTAGGCCTTGTGTGTGTGAGTGAGTGAGTGCGTTGGTGCGTGAGAATATATTCATTCAATAAAATCAATTTATTTGATACTTTTGTCTGGCTTTTTGTTTGGCCTGACTCCGTAAAGGTGGGTAACAGATCCTGCTGGGTTACCTTGCCCCTCGTTTTGTTAATGGCAGTGCTCCGCTAATTTTCCCAACCTTTATAATTGTGAGAGAATCAAGGTGTCCACCACGGGACCTCCAGAAGTCAGGGTAACAATTTGACTGTATATTCTGTTACTACAGTTCAGGTCTACCCAGTGATAGCACTAGATATCTCTTTTTGATATCAAATCCATTTGGCCTCCCTCTGCCGCCCCACTCCATGTGTTTGCGAGGCCTCTGGACAAGCACGTACACAGGCGGGGCTGGTAAGTGTTGGACATTCCATTCTCCACCTAGGCAGGCAGAACAAAGCCACTCCGTTGCTTCAGGGTCCTCTCATGCAGACACCTCTTGCTTAAGTGTGACTCTAAACAAAGACGCCCAGCTTCGAGCCGATAGTCTTACAAAGCCAAGCTAAGCACCTTGCATTTGCATACTGGCTATACTATTGTTACATCTGCGCTAAGCCCATCATGTTAAACTTGACCTTTCCCAAAGCTTTGTCCCGCTCCAAACTCGCATTGTTCTCACCAAGTATGGCATGGCCTGTAGACACAATTCCCTATAAAAACTCCCTAATTCCGAGACCACCTGAGTTCCATCCAGCCTTGCTGCCATTTTGTCCAGCGAGCTCCCCTCGGCCTCCTCGCTGAGTTTCTTCCCAACCACGGTCAGTTTCTTCAGGACTACGAGAAAAGGTTTCATATCACCCATTTCCCCCGAAACTCGTATTTAGAATTCCTTAAGTTAGCTGTGTGTGTTTGCGGTGTCTTCACTGTTTGTTTGTCCTTTAATAAAGATATCATTTTTGCTATTTTAAAACTGTCTGACTGCTTAACTGACCTGACCCTGTAGACATTGGGTTACAAGATCCCTGCTAAGTTACCCTGCGTCTCGCTAGCTTAAGAGAGTGCTCCGGTTAATTCCTCCAGCTTTGCATTTGTGTTTGGTTATTTGGGCGCTCCTCCTGGGACCCCCAGAGAACAGGGTAACAATTCTTTTACTAGTTCATTTGCCAAGTCATACTGTAGTAACAACTGATACAATCTTGCTTTCATCATTTTTTTAGCTGCCTCAGACTTTTTTTTAAAGTAGGCTTAGACTATGTTTTTTAGCATAAAGGCTACTAGTTAGAGAAAAATATCAAATTCAAACTTTTTACTTAGTTTTTTGTCTCAAAGCAGCCTTCCAAATAGTTCAGTTCAACATTTGAAATGATTCAGTCTCTTCCTGGTGAAGGCTTTGGACTTTTCTTCTTGGGCACCATGGTGCAGCTAGGGATTGAAATTGGTGCTGGTCTGGGGCCTGCAACCCAGTTTGCTCCATGTAAATGGCCACCCAGAAGGTGGCAGATGATGGGTACTACCCGGTCTGCCATTGGTATTATGGGCCCTTGCAAAGCTGACTTTGCTTATTAAAGCATTTTTCTTCTTTACTTATTTTATAAAATAATATTTTGGAATCAGAGGTTAGACATTTACATTTTTTGACTTTTTTTTTTGTAACTTTTACCATTATTGCTTTAAAAAGTATTATGCTTTTATACAACAAAGTGATGCTTGTTCTAGGGCTGGCTTTAATGTTTTCCCTTTTTTCCCTCTCATGGTTGAAATAGGTAATTTAGGATTACCAGCTCAACAGTATCCCAATCCCTGAGACTTCAGGGCCAAAACCTGAGACCAGGGGGACATCACAGAACAGGATGTCTTTCTGCAGTTTCATGTGTCAGAGAGGCAGGTTATGAGAAACATAGCAATTCCCTGAGAGGTCAGCCACTCTTCTGAGACCTGACAAGTGAAATCTGAGCTTGACTTTATAAAATAGTTTTGAAAGAAGAGGCAACATTCTTTTGGATGAGATCAACTCCAAATCAAATGCAAGGAGAAATTTGCTCCATCTAGCCATCCTTTCTGAGCTATTGACAAGTTGATGACAACCATGTTAATAGCTTTGCCAGAGGCACAACTAGGTACTGCTGCTAGACATGAGATCTGCATATTGCATGTTGCAGTACTGAAAACCACTACACTGGGTAGGTTAGGATTAGAGAGGAAAGGAAAGGAAAAGAAAAGAAACAGGAAAAACAGAGGTGGATGTCCCTCACTTCATTTTTTGGTGAGAGGGAATAATAGGTCCAGGAGGGAAATATCCTCAAGGTTCATGAAAATTACTCAGTCCTATAGTAAATTCTATAGGAAATCACACTGAGAATCATCGAATCATAGGGCTGGAAAGGACCATGAAGGCAATCTAGTCCAAGCCCTTGCCATTTAGGCACACTGAGAGATGCCCCTCCAAAGTCTGTTTTTAAACTTCCAAAAGAAGAGCATCCACTACCTTCTAATGTGGTCTTTTTCATTGTTAAACTGCTCCTACTATAAAGTTGTTGACTAGGAATGGGAAGACTATTCAACAATATTTGGAAAATGGTTACAAAAGACATTTTGCAAATATTGAGAAATCCTGATGAAAAGAATCTTGGATAGATTAGAATCTTCAGAGTTCAGAACTTATTCTGCACAAAATTCACAATAGGTTGTTTTGCATAGAAAGCAGTATTTTCTGTAGTGAAAAAGTTGTTTCCTGTGCAGCAAATGCTGCATTTGATGAATTCCATGCAAAATTTGCATGTGATTCTTTTGCATAATCCTTGGTTGTGTTACAGTAAACAGCATGTTAACCAATTAACTTCAATAACAATAAATATGCCTCGTATAAATAGGATTCTTTTACTCCTTACTGCCTCGAGATATGTAGCCTGTGCCAGAAGAAAAGAAAAAAAAAAGTGCTAATAATTAATAAAATAAAATAAAAATAAAAATGGCATGTACAGAAACCGTCATGGTGGAATTTTTCAGTAGTTTTCATCTGTTCTGTTTTCATCTGCTTCCAGGAAGTATTTGAGTGGTCACTGTTGGAAACAATGTTAGAGCAAGTAGACTTTGGCCCTTCCTGCAGGAACAGGAGCGGAGTGGGACAGGAGCGGAGTGGGACTATGACAATGCTTCTGCATGACATTGTCATGATCCCACTCTTCTCTGCTTGCCAGGCAGCATGATCGCAGATTAAATCATTGATGGGTTTTCAATGACCCACGATTGTGCAACGATCCTGCATTGACCTGGCCTGAGGAAGCCCCAGAGGCATAATGAAGGTGCTTCCTGCCCCAGCGCAGCCTGGGAAAGTGCCCAGCTGCACTACAGAAGGAAGAGGCATGTCCATCACGCTTCCTTTGGGAGGAAGCCAGCCACTGCAAAGGGGAGCATTCCTGTCATGCTCCCTTCCTGGCAGAGCCACTGCTGGGATCACCATCGGAGCACAACGGGACAAGGTAGGGTGTGGAAAGGGTCTTTGTCCTGAACTAGCAAGGTTGTTCTTATTTCATGCCATCTTCTGCCAAGTTTGTATATTCCACAGTTAAAGCTCTCTTTGTTCAATAAGTCTTACTTCAAAGCAAGGATGCCAGAAACAAAAAAACAGCTTCAATTTCATTATTCGTTATTCATTCATTCCAGGAATCAATAAAATTTGCAATGCAGCTAAAAAAAACCAAATAAGCAAATGTTACTGCATGCTTAAAATGACACATAAAACCAATGGGTAGAATGCATGAAAAACATTAATCGTATGAACCCTATATTGTTAGAAGTGGCATACAAAAGGTGATCCTCCTTCTCAAAAATAAATACCCAATAAAATTGACTAGGATTTCTCCCAGACTTCTTATCCTACCAGATGCAAAAGTGGCCCAATGAATCTGCAGAGAGGCATTCCTTTCTGTGATGTCAGGGCTGTAAACTGATTAATTAAAAGATACTGACACTCTTTGGGATTGGCTATAGAATCATAGAAATGTAGAGTTGGAAGAGACCACAGGGGCCATCCAGTCCAACCCCCTGCCATGCAGGAACAACCTCAAAGCACTCCCGACAGATGGCCATCCAGCCTCTGCTTAAAAACCTCCAAGGAAGGAGACTCCACTACACTCCGAGGCAGCAGATTCCACTGCCAGACAGCCCTGACTGTCAGGAAATTCTTCCTGAGGTTCAGGTGGAATCTCCCTTCCTGCAGCTTGAATCCATTGCTCCTTGTCCTGGTCTCTGGAGCAGCAGAAAACAAGCCTCTCCTTCCTCTACGTGACATCCCTTCAAATATTTAAACATGGCTATCATGTCCCCTCTTAACCTTCTCTTCTACAGACTAAACATACCCAGCTCTCTAAGTCTCTAAGTCTATCCTCATAGGGCGTGAGGCTCGGGGGCTTCCTCAGGCCAGGTCAATGCAGGATGGTTGCACTATGAGCCCTCTCCTTGCTCTCCTTTCACCATCAGGGAAAGTGGGGGAGCATGCATGCTCTATTTTAAACTTTTAAAATATTTTCTTATTTTTTTAAAAAAAAATTAAATAGAATTAGTAGTTTTAATTTGATGGGTTTAATTTTTTCCCCCTCTTGTTTTGGATTTGTGAGCCTCCTTGTGTCCCACATCAGGAGAAAGGCAATATATAAATGAAATAATTAATTAATTAATAATAATTTAATTTAATAATAATTTAAATAATAAAGTACATACTTGAAGAATTTCTCCTAGCCCATCTCCTCTCCACCATACTATTCTAACACATTTAATTTCTACGAAACTGTTTGAGTACTCTGCCAAACAGGCCAGTGTTTCTGGAAAGGAATGGAAGGGAAATTCTGTCAAAACTACAAACAACTCTCTGTTCTACTTAATTCAGTTGGGTGGAATTTCAGTTTGTCAAATGACAAGATTCTGTATTTTGACAGTTGCCTATTTATGCTAAACTGGAGGCATAATAAAATCAGTTTGGCGTCTGGCTTGCTCTGTCTGTAGCTTTAACTTAGGACCATGATGCTCCTCTTAAAAATTTGACTGACATTGGCATTTAGGTTCTGGTTTTCATTTTTAACAAAACTCAGAGACTGGTAGTCATTTCTGAGTTGCTCATTTCCAGCTGCGTGTTTGAAGAATGAACATAAACATAAATGGCAGTCTTTTCCCATTTTCCTTCTGTTTTATGATTAAAGTTTCATATGTGGAGAGTGAAACACTGCAAAAAGAAGCAAAACCATATTTCTCTCCTATTTAATATTTCTAATTTGGTTTTCAATAGACATCCTCCCTCCCCCTGAAAAAATACAGTTTCCATCATCCCCAGCACATGACATCCATGGTGAGACTAAAGAGGGAAAGGGGTAGACTAGGCAGATTGTAGACACATCAGCTTTTAGTTGTCTCCAGTGAAGCCAGCATGTAGACACAAGTGGAAGAACTTTTCCACTCAAAATTGCATGTGTGTTTGGAATCATGTAAGGACGGGTATTCCTTGCCTAAGTGCCTTTCCGCAGCTTACCTTTTTGCAGAGCTGGGGTGTGGGGATCGCACCAGCAGCCTCCAGCAAGAGATTCTCATGTCCTTGCTGCTTCAGCTCTCCACCAGCTGCCTGCTCCTGAGTAGGCAGTGTGAGAGCCCCGCCTGTTCCTTCTGCAGCACAGCCTGGGAGTTTCCCAGGCTGCGCTGGGGCAGGAAGCGAGAGCACCACGGCTCTGGAGGCTCCACACACACGGCAAGTGTGCATGGGGCCCTGGAGCAATGCACGATCACACACCATTTTCAGCTGAAAGCCGAAAATGAAAAAGTGCTTGAGTGGTGCCTGCCCTACCCTGGAGCATCAAGTGATTGTGAGTGCGTTGTGCAGATTGCTCCTCACAATCGCACGATGCTCCAGGTGCCCTTTTGCATGGCAAATGCCGTGTGAAAAGGGCCTAAGAAAACCCTATGAAATTCATGGGGCTGCCATAAGTTGGCAGGCAACTTGAAGGTGCATGCACACAAAAGAATGGACAAATCTGCTCCTGTTTCATGTCACTATGATACAGTTTCCCCCCAAACATATTCAATTCCATTTGTACAGTAAACTGAGATTTTTAGAAAATAAATCTTTCCCTCCAAATAAAGAGTTAAATATGTTTTGCCTCTCAAATTTATATTCAAATTCTTGTTTTTTAAAATATCAACTAAAAACTAATCACAACATTTGGAGATATATTAAAAATCTGATGGATGGCTTACTTCTGTTGGAAGGTACAGATCAGTTCCTACTGGAATTTGTGGAGACCAAATTGAGCATCCTTCCAAATATCAAGTTTAGTATGGACTTCTGGTACCTGTATGCATGGTGATGTGATACCAGTGCAGAATGCTGTGTGCCATTTCTCCCTCGCAACTTAATGGTGAAAGTGCAGGGGCCAATTCTCTCCTTACTTCCTGCATCCATTCATCTACTGCCGTTTGGTTATTTGCCATAAAGCCAACTTAGACTTTATCCAAGCCATTCCAAGTCTTTATGTTCTGCAAGTAATATGGTATTGTGTGGATATCTTAAATTGTTAATATTCCTTCTCTCAGTTTTTATATCTCCTTCTTCTGTGTTTAATCCTGCTTTCTGTATGATATGCTCTGAATATATATTAAAATGATAGGGTGATAAAATGCAGATTTTTTTCCAATTCCTTTGATTATTCTGTTTCTCTGGATAGTTTTGCCAATGCAAAACTGTTCTGTTTCTCCAGCACACACATTTCTTTTAGTATGAACTATAATTTCTCATGAGTGACACAATTAAGGCTTTGCCTTAATCAAGGCTTTGCCTTAATCCGTAAAGCACAGGTTGATTTTCTTCCAAATGTTTTGTTGTGTTCCATTATCCAATGTACCTTTATAATATGATCCCTATAGCCTCTTCCTTTTTTGAGATCATCTTAGATGTCTGGAATTTTACACTTCATTTATGGTAAAAGTCCTGGGCTCTTTTTGCATGACATTTGCCATGCGAAAGGGCGCCTGGAGTGTAGCACAATTGTGAGGAGCGATCTGCACGATGCACTCACAATCTCATGATGCTCCAGGGGCTGGCAGGCGCCGATCATGCACCTTTTCATTTTCAGCTGGAAGCCAAAAACGGTGCACAATCGTGCATTGCTCCCAGACCCCACATGTACTTACCTGGCATGCGGATTCTCCGGAGCTGTGCTGGTTGCACTTCCTGCTCCAGCACAGCCTAGGAAACTCCCAGGCTGCACTGCAGAAGGAAGAGGCAGGGCTCTCACGCAAGCAGGCAGCTTGTGTGGAGCTGAAGCAGCAGGGAAGAGAGAGCCTCTCGCTGGAGGCTGTTCGCGTGATCCCTGCACCCCAGTGCTGGAAAAAGGTAAGGTGCAGAAAGGGCCTTGGTTGTAAAACATTGAGCATCACTTTGCTTGCATAGGGAAACAAGGAAGTCATCTAATGCTTATGGCAATCCCTGGGGTCCCATTTCTTGGGGAATGGAATGTACATGAAGCACTTTCTGGTTTGTGGGCCGTTGTTTTGTTTTTCCTATTTGCTGGCAGATTTTTGTTAGAGTTGGGATAGATCCCCTCTCTACAGTTTGAAACTGCACTATTGGTATGCTGTTCTTGGTGATTTATTTCTCCCAAGCGCTTTGAGCCTTTAAACTTTACTTTCTAAAATTGTGGGTTCATCTTCAAATGGTTCTTCCTTGAAGAAATCTGTCACCAGTTCATCTCTTTTTTATATTCCCTGAGAGGGTTGCTCCCATCATCTGCCTCCTCCATCTCAGAGTTCTTACAATTTCTGCTCCTTTCTTCTGCCTCACTTGTTTCTAGGATGTGAGCATCTAAGCCTGCAGTCCTTTTATGAACAATTCTTATACAATGAATACCTAAAAACCAGTTGTTTCAAAATAAATACACCCTTCTTCTTCCCTAAAAATAGTTCCATAACTCTAAATATCCTTGGTGCAGTATAAGGATTTTTAAATTTTTAATTTAGAAAAATTGATTTATAAATGCTCTGCTGAATTAAATTAATCTGAGTTCAAATATTTATTGCATTTCTATTTTACCTTTCAAGGTGCTTCAGTTGTTTCTGCAATCCATCTTCACAGTGCATTTCATCCTTGCAAGAAAGGATTTGATCATTACAAAAAAGTTGTCAGGTACATTAGACTGAGCTATAATTGTCTCAGCATCATCTGGTGAGATTCAGAACTGGTGGAGATTTAAAGTGGAGCCTCCCAGTGTTAGCAGCCGTACACTCCCACAGTTTGATAAGGTCTAGTTGGCAAAATATATTAATTGGTAGATAAGTTTAATTGGCATAAAATATAAATGATACACCCTTATGGCTGGAAAGGCCATGTGGAAAGTGGCACTGTCTGGGAACAAGTCAGAGATGACCCCAGCATGCCCAGGTTATAAAGCCTGACTTAATGGCTTTGCATTAATCCTATCAACTGCAAACCTCAGAAAACAATAAGGTGCCCAGATGCAGAGGCAAAGATCCTACCGTAGCCTGGCCCAGAAACTCCCACTCAACCAAGGCACTGAAACTAGTCAGTCCATTCCAGACCCCATTGTCTGTGTTGCAATTCCCATTGTTCCCTAAGCTGGGAGAGCAAATAACTCACACCCCTTCAGGGAGGGAAATAGAATATATAAACCTTGGTTTTGAGAAGTCAGATGCAGTCAGATGAAATGCTGGACCTCACTATGTTGCCCTGAATCCTGATGTGGTCTGCCCTTAGACACAAATCTAAGGCACATTTCAACTTCTTCACTGCTCTTCTGGACAGGTAATTATAACCTCAAACCCTCAGCTTCTCTATCCGTAATTTTTCTTCCCTTTATCTTTCAGTTAGCTCTTGTGTGAATGTGTGGCTGTGTGTATCTTGTTTTAATGCACGAGTGAATTCCCCTCAAGAGAACACATTTTTAGTTTGTTTTTGAATCTCTGGCTGGTTCTTTTCCTGCATGTGCCCATAAGCATTGGTAGAAAGGTTTCGCTAAGTTGCCCTCTTTTGTTAGCTTCCTTATTTTGAGCTAATTCATTCCCCCACTTTTGCAAGGAGGTATTTGGCATCATGGTTTGGCCCTTGTGGCACCTATGTTTTGGAGTAACACCAGTCCTATCCCAAAACCTATAACCACTGCGCCACTCCATATTCTTTCATCATTAATATTATTTATTTAACGTAGGTCTGAGATTCCCCCTATTCAATAAGTGCTCAAAGTGATTTTCAATATAAAACAAAATGAAAACAAAAGCCAAAGAAATAAAAAGCACAGATACGGGCAGTTGGATAGTACCGCATGGCTATCTCATCTCTGTGCAAAACAGATGTTCTGCCACCTGGCTTCTCCTTACTACCCAAGTTTAGCCTTTCTGATTGAAAACTTTCTGCTAAAAGTCACGATAAAAGAACAAGAAAGAAAAGAAAAGAAAAGAAAAGAAAAGAAAAGAAAAGAAAAGAAAAGAAAAGAAAAGAAAAGAAGAGGACTCTGTTTTCCTGGATGTCAAATACCAGATACTAGGGGGTTGCCAAAACTATTCAGCTTTACCTGGCAAGTCAACATCTGTTCTTTTAAATATTCCTGCTGGGAATGGTTCTAAAACTCAGCTCAAGATTAGAGAGATTAGCAGAGTGTGAGCTATTGTACTGGTATATACTAATGCAAGAGAGTCTCCCTAATTCAATGAGCACATAAATACTGAAAGTATACAGAAAAATATAGGAAACAAAGGCCTTTGTAGGCACTTGCTTTTAAAAGAATTGGAAAATGTTAAAAGGCTTGGTGGTGAGTATCTTTGTGGGATCTTTTAATAAGAGAAGTAACAATAATAGCTAATTATTCTTTATGCATCACCAAGTTTTTCTGACAATAGAAATTTCATAGACCTGAATCTAATTATTGAACAGTCACATTGACTCAATTTTCAACAGCTATGTGCATGCCATTGATTAAATAGGTTTATTTTAGCTGGGACAAGTAATTGGATTTAAGCCATAGTTTTAGAATGGAATCCTTTCTGGAATAGTAATGGTAAAAGGGCTATTCAGGCTAATACACAAGTTCACACCGATTTTAACTGTTTGTAGTAGTCAGAATAGCTGCTTCCAACTCTTATGGAACGTTACAAAATTTGAGAGGCCTTTAATGTGGCTCAGCAGCTTTGTATCACCCTTTACTTCATATATATACATTGGGGAGCCAAGGAATATGGCAGAAATCCCACTGATTTCAGACATGCCCCAGCCAACCTAACTTTGCAAACACTGACTTCTTGCTGGACCATGTGAAATGCCACTGCAATTCATTAAATAGAGTAGCTCAAACAGAGAATGAAAGTAACAAGGATAGAGTGGGTATCTACCAAATCCTATAGTCCTTCAGGCTTTCATCCTGCCTCTAAATCCTGGAATGGCATTACTCCAAGTTCAGTGATAGACCCCCCAACCCCTCAATCTATTGAACTCAACAGAGAGCAAAACATACTGTCTCAGTGCTTCTACAAGTACTGTACATCCAATCAAAGTAAACTTCACAAGGAGACCATAAGCAAGATAATAGGGCCTGTTTGGTGATGACAGTGATGGAAGAAAAGGTCTTTACACAGACAGCTCAGGCACAGTCTAATTATGTGTGTAGCAGTAGTATAGTAGTGCAGATATTTGACTGTTTCATCCTTGCATGGAAGATGAATTTCTGCAGTTTTCTGCCTGTGACAGAAGAACATGAATATTTCTGTGTAGTTGTTGCCCAATACTCAGCCATCATGTAGTATTCCAGGAAATTACTATGCACAGAAATTCACATGAAAATTGAAGTTTTGCACCCCCCCCCCCCGCAACTTCATGCAATATTTCCAGATAACCAAATGGATTTTGTGCAATGTTGATGTTTTGGGCACAAAACCCAGCATTTTTTTCACACATGGCTATCTGGTAACAATGTTTTTTGTTCAAAAAGGGTATGTGTGAGAGTGTGCAAGTAAAAGCCCACATGTACTTCAGCACAAAATAAATTCCCAAGGTATTTTGAGATCTGTGGATACTGTATAAAGACTGCACAAAATTCTCACTACTGTGGTATTCTTCTTGACTGTGTTTTCTGAATATCAGGAAACCCATTTTTCATCCAGGAAGGAAATAATGGCAAGTACAGTAGTGCTGCATATAATATGAGGCCTGTTCCAGGACCCTACTCATTATATGACCACCCCATCAGCCAGCAAGCCTGAGATTGTTGATGGCACCATCAGCACGTACATGGCATCAGGTGTGTATGTGTGTGTGTGTGTGCCAATTCTGTTTGTTCATTCTCAAGTGAAGAGCAAGATTGGCATATACCCTCTGCTGTTGTGTCCCTGCTGAAGGTGCTGCCAAAAATCCCAGGCTGGTTAGCAGCAGGGGTGTGGGCCATCCCTGCTTTCTCATCTGGGAACAAAAGAGCAGGATGGTCACACACACATCCTTCTCCATGTCCTGCTGAATCTGCTGGACAGGGTGGTGGCAGTGCCAACAAATGTAGGCTGTCTAGTGCCTTTGGCAGGGACACGGAGCATGTGTGTATGTGCAGAACCTGCCCTTTTGTTCCCAAATGAGAAAGCAGGAGCAGCACATGCACACACACTGCTCTGTGTGTCTGCTGAAGCTGCTTCATAGCCTGCAGTTGTTGGCCCCATTGCCAACCATGTCAGGCCAGCTGGCAGGAGGTTCTCTCTTATAGAAAGTTTCATGTGGAGACACCCATAATGGCATTTTAGAACACAATCTCAGCTTATATTTATTCCATAAACTTAAAGCTAATAATAAAACACATTTAACATAATGATTATTAAAATCAATATTAGCTTTAAATTTATCATATCACCGAAATGCATGCCAGCCAAACGTCAAATTAAATCCTTTTAATATAAAAGCCTTAACTAACCCACCTTTTAACCAAACCAAACATGATTAGAAGAAATACAATTTTAGATTTGGAAGAGCAAATCCTCCTCCATCTTTTGTATCCTGAGCAGTGTACATGTTGACAAAAGTGGTAGGAGAAGAAAAAGAGATACAGATCATTGACAAAACTCAACTGAACAAGTTGCAAGATCCCATATGTGTAGACAGCCTTTGCCAATATGACAGTTTCCAGATGTGTTCAAATTCTACCTCAGGCAACAATTGTAGTGCATCTGGAGGAACAGATCCAGGTTGAAGGAAGCAACTTTTAAAAAGAATGAAAAGAGCACTTTTGAACATGTCAATAACAAAGTATGGCCTAAGGTCAATGATAACAGCTTTCATATCATTCTCTGTACATCTAATATTTTAAACTAATGTTTTAAAGAAGGAGTTAAATAACAATAATCTAATTTATTAAATTAGTTCAATTATTACTGTTAGTGGGAATGAATTAATTATCCAGTTTCTAATGTTTAACACTAAAATTAATTTTTAGACATAAAGTTCTGAGCTCAGTTCTGTGCAGACATATATTGGAAAGCACTATGATAGTCACTCTGGTGTTGGATTGATAGTTGCTAGGATGGCATTTGTTGGGTATTAATAGACCATACTGACTCCCACAGAGGATCTTGGAGTGTTAGGACCTGAGCCTGGCTACCAGTAGTGGTATGGCTTGGATAGGCACAATATCTAATTGGCATCATGTTTAATTGGCAAGCACCTTAATTGGCACTGGCATCAGAATCAAACCTGGTGACTGGGAAGTCAAACCAACCGAGAGAGAATTCTGACTGCGAACATGAGAAAGAAAGGTAGATCAGCCTCAGACACCCTCCAGGTAAGACTAGGTCACATTTCTCAGGCAAATAAACGCTATTCCTATGGATAATAAGCTTAAGTAGAATCTAGAGTTTTCCCAGAGATCGCAAAGGCTAGAAGCCCACCGGGACCCTGAGTGACTCAAACCCATTCCCCATGCACCTGGACTTCTTCCTTTTTTCCCCGTAGCACCCACACTAGTTAGCTATTTCAACACCTGTTACGTCTTTGTCACTCAAGCACTGCAAACATTAAAAAGTTGAAAGTTCATTGTATGTATTGCAACTCCCATTGTTCCGCACCCAGGACTTCGGGCATCAGTCCAGCCCACAGGCTATTTTCTGGGTGCAAAGACTTCTGATTTCAGACTGTTCAGTGCAGTCTCTCACTGATCCAAACACCATTGTGTCCATCTGATTCCTGGCCAAGAACTGTCCTTATGTTCTTTACCTCAGCCACACCTATGTTTTTCTCCACTTCTCTCTGGACATGGTAATTATTGCCCGAATCCCTCACAGTCTCTATCCTACTTTCCTCCCTTCTCTTTGGATAGTCCTTGGTGTGATTACTTGCGTGCTTGAGCTGTTGTGTGTGTGAGTGAATTTATTTCAATAAAAACACATTTTAGCTTTTCTGTTGATGTATCTGGATGAATTAATACAGCCAAACTATGTGTTTGAACTAAATTTTTTGTTTTTCAGAACAGTGGATCTCTAACTATTGACTTTGACATTAGTGTTATTGAAGATCCTGTGTTTTTCAGATTTCATTACATTTCTTATCAACAGCTTTTGAGCAAACAAGGGAGATGTTGTAAAATATCCTATCCTAAAAAGCTATGAAGAACCATTCCAGGAAATGGAAAGAGTTTCAAGTCATTGTTCTGAAGAATTTCTGCCTAGATACTTTTTACATCGAATGCACAACTAGGATTATATCTTTTGAAGTAAATTAACTCTGGATCCCTATAAAACATTTAAAGAAAGGCAAGAAAACTATAGGTAGCATCTCATGGTTTAAGCTGAATGCTTTCTTAACAGAACATCCATGAAGCCATTTCAGGGCTTATCAAAGTAACCAGTCAAAATGTCCCAGCTGCATTTTGTCCTTTTAAGGAGAGACTGATCCCAGTGCAAGCATAAAAGAACAGAATCTAGATCATACTTCCAATGCAGTGGTGCTTATTATGCAGCAGCTGGAGCTCTGCATGTCTAGAAATCGGCAATTACAGTGGTCAACAGTTTGATAAGAAAAAAGAAGCAGGATTAAATCCAGACCCCATGTTGCTTCTCATGTACATAAGAACTGCAAGCACACACCCTAGCAGCTCATTTGTGAAAGGAAAGGAAAGGAATCACACAGCAAGCACCCATTTGAGTATTGAGTTCTTCAACTGTGGACTTAATTATAGGGACTCTGTTTGAGTGCTGAGAGAGGGCCATGTCCTTGTGCCAAAAAAGCCTGTTTCAGAAAAGACAGCTAGATTCTCCAGATGTTGTATTACAAGTGTTCCTTTCCCAATTGCTCTGAGTAATTCAATCTCATGGAGTCCAATATGCACGCAAGAATGGTGTGTTTTTGGACCCAGAGGCTGCCATATGGGCTGAGAGAGAACTGATTATTTGTATTATTACAATTTGTACTGACCCATCAGCATTGTGCTGGATAGACATTGTGGTCATTTTCTTGTAAAGAATAAAGGGGGAAATGATGTGTTCAGCTTTAGCTCACAAATAGAAAATTCAGGTAGAATCAAAGTATGGATTTAATCAAAGTCTAACTGGGATCCTTGTTTGTTTGTCTTGATTCATGCTCTGCCAGTCTCATTCACTTTGATCACCACATTCCTTTTCACAGCAGTTTTGAGGAAACTGGGAGAAGACATAGAATGGATTGAAAATTTTCACTTGAACTTTTTGAAAAACAGTTTTCTGTAAGGATTCAGTGTTCTGTGACCAAACAGATTTACAGCATTTCAGTCAGTACTAAATAGGAAACCAAACTAACCTGTCACTAAAAAGTAACATGTTGACTTATGTTGGTGTGAATGCCAGAGCTTATAACAGCTCTTGGAAAGCACTTTAACATCAAGATACTTTACATCTGCTTCCTATTGGGTATTGGGAGATATGATCATGTGGCTCTATTCTTGGTTAACAAAAGGAATTAGCAGTGTGGAAAATGGCAAATCTTTTTTTTTTTAATATATACAATATTTTTAGTAAAATACTAATTTTAGATACATAAAACAATCCCTAGGGATACATGACATGAAACAAAACACACTAACAGAAAAACAACCTAACCTAAAAAGACAAAACTAAACTAAGATAAAAATGGGGCTAATAAAGTACACACATGATTTCCAGCTCCCCAGTTGATAGTGATACAGTATAATAATACTTCCTCAGTATTATAAGATTTGTATGTACTTCTACTATTAATTACAAACTACTAATATGCAAAACCTACTATTGAAGCCATTCCCCAGTGGTATCTCAAATATGCAATCAACATGTCCCAATCAGTCTTAAATCTGGTCAGTGATCCCTCTTTTTTCGAGATAGTCAATTTGTCCATTTCTGCCAAATCCAGCAATTTCATCATCCAATATTCTTGAGATGAAATAGTTGAATCTTTCTATTTCTGGGCAAAGATTAGTCTGACAGCTGTAATCATATATTGTATGATTCCTTCAATCTGGTCATTTGTCAGTCCTAATAAGAAGAACTCAGAATTCAACTGTACCTTTATCTTCAGAATATCTTCTATCAATGTATCAAAACCCCAAATTTCTTTGCTTTCTCACATGTTTGCCACATACAAAAAACTCCCTCCTTTCTTTTTACATTTCCAACAAATATTAGTGGATCCATTATATATTTTAGACAATCTTTCTGTGGTTAAATACTAAATGTACATCTTTTCATATAACTTTTCTCTAAGGTCTTACTTTAATGTAAACTTCAGATCTCTTGTCCACATTATCCCATTGTTCCATCTGTATGTTATGACCCACATTTTACACCCCATTTAATAATGCAATCTTTTACTTGTACATCTTCTCTCTCTAATGTAACTTATACATTTTAGCTATCAAATGTTCATCATCATTACACATTTGTTCTTCAAATTCTAATTTAGATATTTGAAAACCAAACATTATTTTATTCATCTAAAAATGTTAAGATAGCTGTTTACAGGTAAACCATTCAATATCATGACATTCTTGAATCAATTCATCACTTGTTTTCACTTGAAACCGGTTTATAAGAAATCTCTATATGTCAACCATTTATCTTTAAATTTATCTTTTATCTTTGTCTCTTAAACAAGGTGGTGAATTCCATAAAGCCATTTTAGCACATAATTTAATCTTACACTTATTCCAGACTCTTAATATGATATGTCCAATGTAATGATTATTAAAGTTAATATTTGCTTTAAGCTTATTATATCATTCAAATATATGCCAGCCAAATCTTAGATCAAAATGGTCTAACAGCCAAAGTCTTTCCCTTTTCAAGGTAATCCAGTCCTTTAACCATACCAAGCAGGATAATTCAGCTCAGGAAGTCTAAGCCCACCTCTTTATTTTGCATCTTGTAAAATCTTGAATTTTGGTTTCTTCCCCTGCCAGATAAATTTAGGAATGCCTTTATGCCACTGCTTAAATGGCATTCCATTATTTACAATAGGTATTGTCTGAAACAAAAACATCTTTGGCAAGATAGTCATCTTCATAGCTGATGCTTGTCTAATAAAGAAAGTTTTGGTTTAGACCATCTTTGCAGATCTTGTTTAATATCATTCAATGTTTTAATATAATTTTTCTGGAACAGCTTTGAGTCTTGGTTTTCACAAGTAACACCTAAATATTTCACTTTCTTAACAATTTAAAATCTGAATTTCTCCATTAAAAGATTTTGTTCTTCTTTTGTCATATTTTTAGTCGGGAGGAAATCTCAGGATGAGATCACAGATCATTACCCAAACATTCCCAGGTTCCCAGCTGCCTATCCATCACCTCATCCCATCCTTCCCCCCTACACACGAAAACACCTGAGCACTAAAATGTGGCTACAGTGGGCCCTCTACATTCATGAGGACATGGGGCACAAAACACTCATAAAAGTGAAAAACCACAAACATCTCCCCCCCTTGCCTGAGTGAGCAAGCACATCCATTCCTTCCCTCCTAATCCCTCTCCCCCACAACACACTTGCCTGTGACTTCTGTCTCTGAACCCTTTCTTGACTTCCTTCTGTCATTTGCCCCATGGGGGGGGAGGCATGAATACAAAATTTTCAAATGTCAGACTCGCAAATGTGGAGAGCTGATTGTATAAACTTCATAGAATCATAGAATCATAGAAATGTAGAGTTGGAAGAGACCACAGGGGCCATCCAGTCCAACCCCCTTGCCATGTTGGAACACCCTCAAAGCACTCCCGACAGATGGCCATCTAGCCTCTGCTTAAAAACCTCCAAGGAAGAAGACTCCACTACACTCTGAGGCAGCATATTCCACTGCTGGACAGCCCTGACTGTCAGAAAGTTCTTCCTGAGGTTCAGGTGGAATCTCCTTTCCTGCAGCTTGAATCCATTGCTCCTTGTCCTGGTCTCTGGAGCAGCAGAAAACAAGCCCTCTCCTTCCTCTACGTGGCATCCCTTCAAATATTTAAACATGGCTATCATGTCTCCTCTTAACCTTCTCTTCTGCAGACTGAACATACTCAGCTCTCTAAGTCTATCCTCATAGGGCATGGCTTCCAGGCCTCTCACCATTGGTCACCCTCCTCTGGACTTGCTCCAGCTTGTCAATATCCTTCTTGAATTGGGGTGCCCAGAACTGGGCACAATATTCAAGATGGGGTCTAACCAAAGCAGAGTAGAGTGGTACCAGTACCTCCCTCGATCTAGACACCATACTCCTATTGATGCAGCCGAGAATTGCATTGGCTTTCTTGGCTGCCGCACACTGCTGACTCATGTTCAGCTTGTGGTCTACGAAGACTCGTAGATCCCTTTCGCACGTACTGCTATCCAGCCACGTGTCCCCCATCCTATATTTCTGTATTCCATTTTTTCTACCTAAGTGTAGGACCTTACACTTCTCTCTGTTGAATTTCATTTTGTTCGCCTCGGCCCAGCTCTCCAATCTATCCAGGTCATTTTGAATTTTGATCCTGTCCTGTGGCGTATTAGCAATCCCTCCCAATTTGGTATCATCTGCAAATTTGATGAGCATGCCCTCTATTCCTTCATCCAAGTCGTTGATAAAAATATTGAACAGCACTGGGCCCAGGACAGAACCCTGTGGCACCCCACTAGTCACTTCTCTCCAGGATGAAAAGCAGTCATTCGTGATCACTCTTTGGGTTCGGTTGGTCAACCAATTACAAATCCAACTAACAGTAGCCCTGTCCAGCCCGCATTCTACTAGCTTCTTTGCAAGAATGTCATGGGGAACTTTGTCAAAGGCCTTACTGAAATCGAGATATGCTACATCCACAGCATTCCCTTCATCTATCAAGCTAGTAACTCTATCATAAAAAGAGATAAGATTAGTCTGGCATGACTTATTTTTGAGAAATCCATGTTGACTTCTCGTGATTACCACGTTGCTTTCTAAGTGATTAGAAACTGACTGCTTAATGATCTGCTCCAGGATCTTTCCGGGCACTGATGTCAGGCTGACTGCGTGATAATTATTTGGGTCCTCTTTTTTTCCTTCTTGAAGATGGGGATAACATTTGCTCTCTTCTAGTCTGCTGAAACTTCTCCTGTCCTCCAAGATTTCTCAAAGGTTATAGCAAGCGGTTCCAAAATGCCCTCTGCCAGCTCTTTTAATATCCTAGGATGTAATTCATCTGGCCCTGGAGACTTGAATTCATCCAGCATGGCCAGGTATTCCTGTACCACCTCTCTACCTATTATGTGGCAAGGAGAGCTTGGCAAGGAGAGCATTCTGCCCCCCCCCCACAGGTCCTCCTTCTCTATCCTTGCTTCAATGTTCTTTCTAATTTAGTTATATTATTTTTTAAATTTATTTTTATTAAAAGAAAAAAAGAGACAAAAAAAAGAGACAAGCAACAAAAAAAAGAGACAAGCAGCAAAACTACAAAAGAATATATAAAACTACAAACACACAATAATACAAGTAAAAAGCAAAAAATGTGTAAAAAAATCTATGAAAAGCTATCAAAACTACAAAAAAAACCCTCCTACAAATAACTAAAAATTGATTTCTGCCCTGGTTGCATACAACGCTTAGTAAATACCTGTATTTAACTATTAGAACATTATTCGAAGTGTAAATTCACTTTGTTGCTAATAATCCTTGTTATTTTATCCCTATACTCAAAAACCACATTTACCTGGTTAGTAAAAAATTAATAAAAAAAATTTCAATCATATACAATTACTACCATGAATCTCAGTTAACTTGATTCCAAACATTGGTATCATACCATGACCTAAGGATTAACACCATCATATTTAAACCGTAAGTACCAAAGGAAAACAGTAATAATTGGAGTAATGGTTCATTTTTATAAATCATTGATAAATCTTCAACATTACTACTAGAACTTATATTATAGTATTAAAAATCTAAGATAGCAACAAAGTAGAATCATCATCTTCTATTTTCATATAACATTTCTCATGTAGTAATAAAGGAAAGAGTCAGAGCTTAAAATACATGCAAATTCAAAAACCTATTGTCATCAGTTCATCCTCATTTTTCTTTAAATGATCAGTCAGACATTTCCATTCAGAAGAAAATTCATCTTCTGCTCGACCCCTTAAACCTACATGTAAGACTGTCCATTCTGACTATTCCATCAATCTATCAAACTATTCCTCTGTTGATGGGATTTCCAATTTTCCCTATTACTTTGCATATACTAATCTCTCCACCAATAGCATATGTTGCATCAATAGTTCTGGCTTCAGTGTTCTGAATAAAGCTTTTGAAACCTCTAAGCTTGTTCTCTGAATGTGCAGCTAGCCTGTACATCACATGTAACCACAATGTCACACTGACAGATCTTTTTTCCAGACTCTTCCTTCTGCCCCTCATGGCTGTGGAACTTTCATCTCTTTCCCTCCTTTCAACAATTTATCCTTGTGTCTTTCCCCTCTCCTTCCCCACTGTATCTGTTGGGATGACAGATGTTGGGATGTAAGGACAGAAGAGATTTCTCTCCCCTCCCCACTTTCCCTCCTGATTAATTGCCCTAACATTCTTCTACTTCTTCTGAGGTCCCCATTTTATTGACAGTTCAGTTTTTCCTTCTTGCCCCCCCCCACTGTGTCATGTACTGGTTAACCCACACTCCACAAATGACACTCTGAAGTAGGCAATAGGTTCATTTGTAGAACATGTGATCAACAAAGAATACTTCTCCAAAGTTGCTCCGACTAAAGCAGACATTGAGCTCACACCTTCTATAGATACAATTCCAAAACTTAGGCATGCAAAGCTATGATTGGAGAGGATCACAAATCTAGCATCAAACCACTTCTCAGGCAGTTACCAGACCTGTATTTGGTCCCCACTTCTCACCATCCTTGACTTGAGCATGTATTTCCTGCCTCTTATCCTAGAGCCACTGGGTTCCCAAAACACAAGCCTCTGCACTTTCATATTTGCCTGGCTTTGCTCTCCCTCTTACTGGATATATTGTAACAATAGGCAATAAAGCAAATAACCAGTACAATAGTCTAGGCAGGCTCCAGACAGACACATTGTTGTAATTATCAATTAGCACTGGATACTTTGTAACAATACAGCTAGGCTTGATGGAGTTCTACAGCAGCTACTTCTACACTGACTACAATACACATCCAGCAGTCCAACATATGACAGGGACTACACATCCTGAGACCCCATCATAGCACTTTCTTTATCATTTTAATCCTTTCCTTCCCTTGTTTGCTTCACTGTCACCATTTTCTTTCCCTCAGTCACCCTTCCACCTTCATCCCTCTACACCCCCCACCTGGCTTCCTCCCCCTCCCATACCTATCTCCCTTTGTCTCATATCCTGCTTCACTTTAGCCACCAGCCCCTGCCAGATCTTCCTCATTTCATCTGTTGAGTCCATGTCCTACTCCCCACCCTGGTGGACTCTGCCTGTTGCTTGTTCTGCCCTCCATTCTTCGTGTGTGTGTCTGTGTGCTCCTTTGTTAGCTCTCATGGCTTCCTTCCCCCAGTCAATTGATTTCCCTCTTCCTGCCCCCCCAAATTGCTGCCCTGTTCTATCAGGGGCTATCATGGCACCCCAATCAACTACCCCATCAGCCCCTGGCCATACTCCTTCTCTTGCACTTTGTCTTTGTCCCCCTGTCCTTCTCTTCTTTCCTCTTCATTCCATGCACCCCTTTCTTTCTTTGTCCCTCTCTGCTCCTGCCCCAAGTGGTTTGGCCATAGTCACCCATCTCTCCCCCCGCCCACTTCCCAGAAGCCTCATTTGCTTGGCTTCCCTTTCTGGCTGGCAAAGCAGTTGTTATTATTATCTCTTTTCCTTCCAATTTCTAATGCTTTTTATTTATCACACACACACATACACACTACTGCTCCTCCTGTTCCTCTTTCCTCAAGACTTCTATCCTTTATATTGTCCATACCATCTTCCTGGTAATTGGTTATTTCAGTGCCCCTTTCTCTGCTGGTTTTCCTCAGAAGGACTCCTCTTCAATAACATCCCCCTTCTCTCCCTTCCCGTTTCCTTGAGTTTTCCTTTGTGCCTCCTGTCTTTGCTCTTTATCAACAATGATTCAATCTTACATCTATCAATCTCCATTATAAAAAAAGGAAAATGGCAAGATGGTGGATTCCATCATGCTGGCACCAACAATCACTGGTCAGCATTCAATGGTGGGAATGATGGCACTAGGTTCTGCATCCCATGGTTCTCAGGCTAACTGACTTTCATTGGTTTCATTTCATCTTCAACCTAAGAGACAACATGGAGGGGTGAATGTGTGGATGAGTTTTCACTCCATTTTAAGAAACCAGAACCCAGAGTACTGGTAAAGGATGGGATCTTGCTGGATCTTCCCAAAGAGCTCAAGCAATTTTAAAAGTCTCAGATCAAGTGTAATTCCATCAATTGGCTCAGAGGATGAACTATATTCCAGGGTGTGATATACAAAACTCAGCCCTCATACTGCAAACTCCTAGACAAATAACAGGAAATTATACAGGGGCTGTTCACGGGCTGTAAACGTGCAGTGTGGCTTCATCATGACGACCATTTTGGAATGATGGCTGCCCTTGACCCATCACTCCCCTGGGACAGAAAGCAGGAAGACATGATGCTAGAGACTTTCCCAACCCCCCACAGTAATCATTAAGACAGTGGCTTTGTTTGTCATAGTAACCATTAAGATGGGATCAATGCCTTCGGTAAAAAGAAAAAGAAATATTCAGTTCACAGGTCCTCTGGGGCTAAGGTGCAGGTAAGTGTAAGTGCAGGTAAGGTCAGCCTGCTATTTTGACCACAAGTGCAGAGCCTGTGGTCCCATCCCAGCACCTCCTGTTTCAAAACTAAGCACCACAAAATCCTGGGGTGGGGGGGCACAACAGCCATGCCCCATCTACTGAGAATTCACAAGGAGTCAGGAGCTCCAACCCCAATTAAGGAAGGAAGATGCCAGTTTTCTTTGTGAAGGTGTCAGGCACTCAGTTAGCCTGCCAAAATAATGGGTTCTGCAGTAGCCATTAGTTGGGGGGTAGGTGCCAAGCATGGAGGGATAGGAATGTGAAATAGAATGCGACTGTAGTTAGATAAGAAGCCAGCTAGCCTGAGAACCATGAGGGGAAGTTGTAGAATGGGAACTCTTTCTCGCTCCTTTCAACTTCTCTTCAGTGCTAACACTGAAGTCATGATCCGCACGAGTGTCAATAACATCTGAATTGAAACAGAACTTACTGTGATTTGGGTCTGTTTCTGACAGGAGGCTTCACATTGGACTTTATGATCCCCTGCACAGGTCCTTGAAAATATTCATTCTCTCAAAATTCCCAATCACTTATAGCTATAGCCAGCATAATCAGGCAGAAGTTAGCTCAGGAAGTGGCAGAGGCAGTGGCATACAAACATGAGGCAATGGGTGTAGTCCAAACTTCTAAATACCTATAGAATCGTAGAGTTGGAAGACACCACAAGGACCACTGAGTCCAATCCCCTGCTATACGGGAATACACAATCATACTGTTACTCTCTTTTCTCGGGGTCCTGGGAAGGACACCTAAATGCGTTCTCAATTATATAAGTTGGGGAAATTAGCCAAGAGCACAAGCTAGCAATACGAGAGGCAGGGCAATGGAGCGGAATCTTTTACCCAATGTCTACAGGGTCAGACTGAGTCAAGGAGCAGAGTTGAAATAATAATTGTGATCTTTATTAAAATACAGTCGAACAGTATATGCAGCACACTCACACAGATAACTATAGTAATAAAGGTTGGAGTGGGATAGAAGGATTTTTAAGAGGAGTTGTTGGTTTGGGTAATACTACACCTGTCCTGAAGCCCGGGTAGTCTGCAGCAGAAGTTCGGAGATATGGAGTCTCAGTACGTGGGACTGAGGGGAAGGCTCGCCAAGCAAAGTGGCAGCAAGGCTGGATGGTTGTCAAGAGCGATCCGAGGGTTTTTATAGGAGAAAATGTGGCTGTAGGCTAGTCCGTACTTGGGGAAAACAATGAGTTTCAGGTTGGAGACAAAGCCTCCGAAAGGTCAGAATTTAGCATGATTGAGTTAAGTCTGAATCGACAATAGAGTAGCCAGTATGCTTGGGGCAGGGAGTTCTTTGTAAGTAGCGTGCATACATAATAGAGTACTTGCCTTTGAGGTCTCCTGAAGCGGTGGGACGGCTATTTCTGGCCTGCCTGTATTTGTTTGGAATATTACAGCAATTAGCGGCCGTGCCTGTCTGCGAGCTTGTCCGGGGGACCTCACAGCAGGTGGAGAGGAATAGGTAAAGAAGGCCAAATTATTGATATCAAAGTGATATCTAATATCCCTCAAGTCCGGCCTAGAAACTGCGATAACAATTCCCCCCCCCCGAAAATGGGCGATTTGGGGACAATATCGAACATTTTCCAATTAAACATTTCAAAGCAATTTTAACGCCGAATAGGGGTTTACAGGCTCAGAGGTAGTATTACTCCATAGGCAAAGGGGATTTTCCGGGAAACATGAAGGGTTTCTATCTTATAAATACATTCCTATCTAAAAACCAAAACCTAGGCACATTCACACAAATGTCAATTAGCAATGATCAATGGCAAATTGTCCCATCAATAGAGAACTGTCAGTAAATGTGCAATTACGGTAAGTGGCGGAATGCCACTGGAAGCAAAAGTGTGCCTTCCAATGAGGCACTGCAGGAGCAAGCAAAGCAAACTAGCGAAAGTTACATTGTATCCAATCTTGCAGACTAGCTAACAAGTGAAAGCTAACTATCCGCGGCTTGCATCTTGCAGGTCTTTGCAGGAGAAATGGTCCATTTTGCAAAAGCAAAAGTCTTTTAAATCAGAGTCTTTTGGCAAAAACAGTCTTTATTTCCATCGGAGAGTGTTTGGATCACACACCCCCATGGTCCCACAGCTGCATCAGAGGGATTGGGCATCTCCTTTGGACTGGCTCCTGGTTGGAGCTGCGATCTTTCGTCTTTCACCCCCCCATGGTGCCCAGGGGTGATGGTTAGGTCCAGGGGTCATCTTGGTTCCCTGGAGCCGTCGACCTGTAGCTTATTTTGCAGAAAACTGACAATGTTAGCAGCCAATGTATAAAATAAATGCAAATTACTGGCTCAAAGTCTAATGGGAGTTTGAGCTGGACCCTGAAATTTTGATCACTGTAACCCAAAAAGACTTCGAGGGAGTGAGGATTTAAATAGCTCCCAAGAATAGAGCTGTATTGGCCGTAGGAAGGCCGAGACAGTAGCAAGATTGCTAATTAGGAGCCCGCATCCAGCAATCAGTCTTAAAAGGCCATTCTCCCAACAGCAGGCCATGCCAATCAGACTACCCCTGGTCTGTCGGCACAGTCTCCCACCTTCACACCGGTCCTGAGGCTAGGTTACCACTGGACAGCGCAAGCCGCTGAGTATCCCCTTCCCTCTCGCCCAGACCCAGAGCTGAAGGTCCAAGCCTGATGATGTAAACCCGAGGGCTTGGGGCTGTTGCCGGTGCAGTACTGATGGCTAAATGTAGGCTCTGAGTAAGAAGTACCACTACCTCATAAAGTTGGATTCTGAGGCAGACATAAAGATTGGTCGCCTTCGGATAGGCTTTTGAAACCAATCGGGACATCAAAATCAAAACACCACACACCAACAATAAACTATTTACAACACCAAAGTATGAGCCTTGGAGCTCTCAATAAAACCAGCCAGCTTGAAGCTGAAAAATCTGTTTCTTGACCCAAAGTGCAAGGCCAATCAAGCATAAGGCAAGTATGACCTGAAACAAGACTAAAATGATTAAAGGGAGCAAAGCGACGTGGGCGATCGATTGCCCCATGGACGACCAAGGGAAGGTGTCCCACCAGGATTGTTGTGATGAGGTTTCCAAATCTTCTGATGATTTGATGATTACCTTGGCTGAACGGTTAACTGTCAAGGCAATCTGGTGGAGGGAGTGTGAAACCTCCATCACTTTCTATGCTAGGTGGGTGAGATTCCATAGCCATGTAGACATGGGGATCTCGTCTTCTAGATGGACTCCGACTAGTTCGGACTCCGTGGGCACGTCTCCATTTTCCAAAATATAATCTTTATCTCCTGCTGGAGATAGAAGTCTTTGCCAAAACAATCCTGGACGTGCCGAGAGCAAAAGCAATGGTTGCCAGCAGTGCGGTTGAGTTTTACAGTCGCACCACTGGGCAGTACAGTCACATTTGAACATGGGGTTCTTAAACAAAAGCACTCACTGTTAATTTGGGTCATGACTGTGTAATTGACCGGTACTACAATGTAGTTGGAGACGTTGCCATAACTAAAACTGTCAATATTGCGAAAGCACTGTATCCAATGGTGGTGAAATAAATAACCGGATAAATCAAATGAGTGTGTACTGTTGGACCAATGGTACATCTGTCTGGGTAGCAAGGTGGCATTGGCAGCTATTAAGGAGAGTCGTAGATGGGATAATGGATGTAAAATTACCGGATCCCGAATCCTCTCATGTATGACTTCCACCTTGAAAGTTAAGCTTTCAAGGGGCGTGTTATATCTGTGCCAAAGCAGCAGGGTGTTCCAAAGATTCCGGGTAGCGCTCTCTTAGCAGGCTCAGGATCTCCGGGTGCATTAATCCCATGAGGCTGGCCTGAATCACCTGAGTGGCAAAGGTGATTATATGGCTTTGTTCCAAAAGGGGAAGAGGTTTAAAATCTACAACTACTAAAACAAACCAAAACAAACTAAAACAAACTATGTACACAAAGAGAGGGAAACTTTACTTGAGAGTATCTCTTCAAGGTGGCTGCCAGCCCATGAAGGGAAGTAAGGCAGTAGCCTTGCTCCTTGGCTGCTGCGCAAAGGATGGAGATGCCCAATCTGGAGGCTTTCCCTTCCAGTCCTTTGACTGTGCTTGGTGGTGGGTCTCTGGAACTAGTGGCAGGAGTGGCAGAGCCTGCTCCTGTTTTAAGACCTTTCTTGCTAAGTCAGGGAGGAGGCAGGTCTCTAACCTGAATGCCTCCTGAAATACTATCTTTTGTGTCTAGATGGTGATGGAGATGAAGCCCCGAACTATCTTGGCCCCTCTCAAGATCACCAGTGTCATAATAACGTGGGTGCCATTGAACATGGAAGCCAGCTGGCACCAGAACAACTTTGCGGAGGGGAAGGCAGTAGCCTTCCATGTGGCATTCAGGACTCACAGTTGGTGAAATCTCCCCTGATGGAATGCAGTCAAAGGGAGTATGTATGGTCATGTCAGGGTGTGCCAGTGTGTGTGCCTTTGCTAACCTGTGCTCTGGCTGGGCAGGAACCTCTTGCTGCTTGAATCCGCAGTCCCACAGGAAATTCCCTTGAAAGAGGGCAAGGAGAGGGTTGACTCTCTCTGCCAAGGTTTCAAGAAAATCTCAGGTGAAACTGCAGGTTTCTAACAGGGGACTCAGAGCGGGAACAATGGCAGGTTCTGGAAGCTTAGGGTTAGCTTCCACTTGCTGTGTGTTCTCCCTTTCCTGGCTCTCACGCATGCTGGCAATGTCCTGTGCCTTATCAAACTTGGTGGGGGCTTCCTCCTGAACCTTAGCCTGGTGAGATCCTTCTCGGTGTTCTGAAAGCACCATTGTCTCTGAGGTGGTTGGATTCGCACTCAGGGCTATGTCAAGAGGAGGGGCAATCAGCTTAGTTCTAGGGCGCCCTGGATGCTTGTGTCCTTTGGAGGGCTTAGATTGGGTCCCCCCCACTGTACCCAGTCAAACAGATAGTATCTGGGGTGGGTTCACCCTGTCTTATTAGGTTAGGGAGCAGCACTTTTAGCACAACTCCGGAGTCTGCAGGAGGGATGGCATGGGTCTTTTCCCTATCAGTCCTAGTGCCTGCCTTCACCCTAGATCTACCCCATCTGTTGGGCGTCAGTCGAGCCACAACCCTCTGGGGGAGATCCCGGGACCGAGGGCACTCCTATCCTGAGAGCTCTAAGTCAGGGTAATATCCAGCTGGAGGAGGATCGTTAGTCACTGCGTTCACAGGCTGGCTATTTCCCAGTGGTAAATTCTTGTCTAGGGCATCAAGGAGCTTGATCGTAGGTCTCCCATCGAACTGGCTCATGTCCAGCCCAAGTTTTCTCAAAATTCCCCAGATCTGTACTCGGTCGGATGAGTAGGTCTGGTCAGTCTGGTCAAAGCCACCGGATGTCTCCCTGGGAGCATTACTGTCCAGGGCAGGCTAGGGAGCCTGGGGCTGAGGTGCAGAGTTCCCTGCCTTGCTTGGGGGGCCTTAGAATCATAGAATCATAGAAATCTAGAGTTGGAAGAGACCACAGGGGCCATCCAATCCAACCCCCTGCCATGCTGGAACACCCTCAAAGCACTCCCGACAGATGGCCATCAAGCCTCTGCTTAAAAACCTCCAAGGAAGGAGACTCCACTACACTCCGAGGCAGCACATTCCACTGCCGGACAGCCCTGACTGTCAGGAAGTTCTTCCTGAGGTTCAGGTGGAATCTCCTTTCCTGCAGCTTGAATCCATTGCTCTTTGTCCTGGTCTCTGGAGCAGCAGAAAACAAGCCCTCTCCTTCCTCTACATGGCATCCCTTGAAATATTTAAACATGGCTATCATGTCCCCTCTTAACCTTCTCTTCTGCAGACTAAACATACCCAGCTCTCTAAGTCTATCCTCATAGGGCATGGCTTCCAGGCCTCTCACCATTTTGGTCACCCTCCTCTGGACTTGCTCCAGCTTGACCATTTTCTTCTTGAATTGGGGTGCCCAGAATTGGACACAGTATTCGAGATGAGGTCTAACCAAAGCAGAGTAGAGTGGTACCAGTACCTCCCTCGATCTAGACACCATACTCCTATTGATGCAGCCGAGAATTGCATTGGCTTTCTTGGCTGCCACATCACACTGCTGACTCATGTTCAGCTTGTGGTCTATGAAGACTCCTAGATCCCTTTCACACGTACTGCTATCCAGCCACTTGTCCCCCATCCTATATGTCTGTATTCCATTTTTTCTACCTAAGTGTAGGATCTTACACTTCTCTCTGTTGAATTTCATTTTGTTAGCCTCGGCCCAGCTCTCCAATCTATCCAGGTCATTTTGAATTTTGATCCTGTCCTCTGGCGTATTAGCAACCCCTCCCAATTTGGTGTCATCTGCAAATTTGATGAGCATGCCCTCTATTCCTTCATCCAAGTCGTTGATAAAAATATTGAACAGCACTGGGCCCAGGACAGAACCCTGTGGCACCCCACTAGTCACTTCTCTCCAGGATGAAAAGCAGCCATTCGTGATCACCCTTTGGGTTCGGTCGGTCAACCAATTACAAATCCAACTAACAGTAGCCCTGTCCAGCCCACATTTTACTAGCTTCGTTGCAAGAATGTCATGGGGAACTTTGTCGAAGGCCTTACTGAAATCGAGATATGCTACATCCACAGCATTCCCTTCATCTATCAAGCTAGTAACTCTATCATAAAAAGAGATAAGATTAGTCTGGCATGACTTATTTTTGAGAAATCCATGTTGACTTCTCGTGATTACCGCGTTGCTTTCTAAATGATTAGAAACTGACTGCTTAATGATCTGCTCCAGGATCTTTCCGGGTACTGATATCAGGCTGACTGGCCTTGGGACTCTCTGGCCTGCCAGTGCTCCTGCCTGGGGTAGACTTGGTGAGGCTGTGATATCCTTGGGGGGAGCGGCCCAGCAGGCCAAGAGGAGGGTTGCTAGGCTAAGAAGTGTTGGCTGTAGCTGTGGTAGGTTGACAGAAGGAGGATTGTGGGGGGCATTTTCCCTCCTTTTGTGGCAGTTGGCATGGATCCTGGATCAAGGTAATCAATTCTCAGATCTTCAAGCACTGGTAGAATTAAGGGTCCCCTTATGGGACTTAGGAGTGTGGGGCAAGCATGGCCATGCCCGGCTGGGAACAACCTCCTTCCTTGAAAGTCAGCTTCACTGTTTTCCACAGAGTATGAAACCCAGAATTCCAAGGCAGATATCCTCTTCTGGTTTCAGTTCCACAGATTCTGCTAGCTTACCCGGTAAGCGCACCATGACCTGTGAGTACTGTATTTGCTGGTGTATCCCAAAAATCTTCAGAACCTTTGGAAATAGAAGCTCATAGGCTAATTGCTTTATCCCTTGCTCCCTCTACCAGGACAGCCTACAGTAATAGTATGGCTGCCTTCTGATAGTTGCAGAAGGAGGTAGGGGGCAGAGTGTGTTGGCCAATATCGCCATCAGAAATAGTCAGGTATACAGCACATCTATATGCAACTGGTTTGCCCCCAACTACAGCATGTATTTCATAGAATCATAGAGTCAGAAGAGACCACAAGGGCCAGTAAGTCCAATCCCATGCAGGAACACACACTCAAAGGACTCCGAACAAATGGTTATCCAGCCTCTGTTTAAAAACCTCCGAAGGAGGAGACTCCACCACACTCCGAGGCAGCATATTCCATGGTCGAATGGCTCTTATTGTCAGGAAGTTCTTCCTAATGTTTAGGTGAAATCTCTTTTCTTGTATCCATTCCTCCATGTCCTAGTCTCTGGAGCA